>BLSH010529579.1:162035-176776 GCA_018402905.1 Glandirana rugosa
TAGTAAAAAAAAAAAAATAATAAAAACGCCATAAATCAATTCCCAGTTTGTAGACGCGATAACTTTTGCGCAAACCAATCAATATACGCCGATTGCGATTTTTTTTTTTACCAAAAATATGTAGAAGAATATATATCGGCCAAAACTGATGAATAATTTTTTTAATGGATTTGTACTTTAGCAAAAAGTAAAAAATATTGTTCTTTTTTGCAAAATTATCGCTCATTTTTTGTTTATAGCGGCGATCAGAAATGGCGCAGAGGGGATCAAATACCACCAAAAGAAAGCTCTATTTGTGGGAAAAAAAGGACGCAAATTTTATTTGGGTACAACGTCACACGACCGCGCAATTGTCATTCAAAATGCGACAGTGCTGAAAGCCAAAAATTGGTCTGGGCAGGAGGGGGGTTTAAGTGCCGGGTAAGGAAGGGGTTAAGAATAAAACAAACACATGGTTGATGGCTATATGATCCATGCAGTATTTATTTTTAATGAGTGTCCCTCATTAAAATTTCCATCTGCATATATCATTACATTAGCAATATGCATGAATGCTTTCATCTCGTAGCCTGTATCACGGAATTAAATGTTCTGTCTTAAGACACATTCTAAGTTGTTTGTTTTCGAATAAGGCAAGATGTTTGGCTTCAGAGAAGGCATGGGAAGAGATGTTAATGGTTAAGGCTGGTTGTGAAAGGGCCCTCAGGTCTGAAATGCACTGCTTTAATTAGTTGCTTACACCAAACAAGCTGTGGATTTTAGCACTCCGGAGTGCCTCGCTGCCATACTGTTGAATCCTGCCCTCTCAGCACTTTACCTTCCCCAGGAAGATATTACTTCATGTTAATGATACGCCCCTGACCTCCTCTTACCTGAATGCACTGACGAGGCAGAAATACAATATGTTCAAGTCTACAATAGAACAGATCTAGTTTTATAGCAACAGTTATTGCATATTTACTGTAGCTTTGAAAAAAAATTCTTACATTCCAGGATCCAGTAAGACAAGAGCTCTTGTAAGTATAAAGTACAAAACGATGTGCTACCTAAATAAGCCCAAAATAAAATAACAGGAGGCGTTAGTTCTCCTACCTTAAAAAGATCCTGTTGCCGCACTATTCATTTCAACAACAATCTCCCATAAGATTATAGGTACATTAAGGCCTCATACACGCGGGCATATATTTTAAAAATAAGCAAAACGTCGGGTCCGACGTCAGGGAAAAATCTGTTTTTTTTGGCGTTTTGCAGCAGCGTTAATGAGCGTTAGTGAGCGTTAACGTCATAGGCGTTTTTTTAAAAAAAATTCCTCTGCTATTTTTCAACCTAAAAACGTTGGCGTCAAAAACGCTGGTTAACACCAGTACGGCGTTAGTGAGAGTTAGAGCATTTTGCGACGATAACGTCAAAAAACACCAAAACATTACAGCCTCAGAACGCGCTGGCCGTGGGTTCTGGTTTCAGCTCATTAACGCTGACGCCCTCTACAGCTAAAAAACGTCAACATTTTTATGGGGCCATTGACTAACATGGAGAGCTGCAAATAACGCCAAAAAACGTTGGCGTCAAAAAACGTCCATGTGTATGAGGCCTAAAGTCCAATCAACCTCCAATTTAAATTTGCTAAATACATTCCAGGTGCATCAAAGCAAAAAGTGTGTGAAGACTAAAGTTTGTTTCCTTTAATCAGCCTCAGCAGAAAAGCCTGTGTCCTTCTACCATGTAGGAGAGTGGGACCCATACTACCTATGGGAAGCAGTGATCTCTTTGCAGAGGTCAAAAATGCCCCCTCTTGAGTCATAGCCAAGGCTCTCCAATCAACAGGGAGCATGAGATTTGTTAATTGCAGAGCTACAGATCTTACACAGTAGGGGGGGTGTCTGACCTCTACAGGGTTTCCCCACAAAAATCATAGGTCCCACGCTGCAGAGAGGGGATAGGCATTTTTACTCAAGCTCTAGCTGCTTTAGAAAGAAAACAACCACCTGATTTAGACTAAAGGTTTAATTGGGCTCTAACATATTTTCAATATGTCATTTATCTTCCCAGAAGAGGAGAGATTGGCTACCATGCACAGCTGCACCAGACTTTGCACACTCCGGTTTTTGTAAATTAACCCCGTAGACATATAGGGGTTGAGTTACGAAAGCTGGCGAGTGCATGGTATCCAATCAGCTTCTACCTTCAGCTTGTTCAATTAAGCTTTGACAAAAAAATCTGGAAGCTGATTGGTTTCTATGCAGAGCTGTACCAGATTTTTCACTCACCAGTTTTAGTAAATCAACCCCACAATGATGTAGATAGAGAATTGTGAACAACGAGGAAACAAGAGAAGGGCACACCGACCTAGTGCAATTGCATTCAGGGCCGCCATCAAGGGGTACAGGCAGTACTGTTGTAAGGGGCCCCAGTGTCTCAAGGGGCCCTTACAACATAGACTTTAGCAGTCTTTAACATTGGAGTCTATGGGAGGGGGACACCCAGTTTGGGGACACTGTTCTCCCGAACCATAAGCGATAAAAATACCAAACTTGGGTCACATGGAGAGGGCCCCCTAGACAACAACTGGTCCGCGTTTGAGACCTCCAGCACCTATGGTTCGGCCATACCAGGTCCCCAAATTGACCAGACATTGACTGGCAATTGTCGGGTGAATTTCGGTCTTAACATTGGAGTCTATGGGAGGGGGGCACTGAGTTTGGGGACACCATTCTCCTGAACCATAGGCAAGAAAAAAATACCAAACTTGGGTCACAAGAAGAGGGCCCCCTGGATCACACATGATCCAAGTTTGGGAACTCCAGCACCTATGGTTCAGTGCGATGTCTTATTGCAAGCATCGGGTGAGGCTGCGCTGCCTGTGCACTGTTTTTTTAACCCCTTGGATCCCACATTAGCATGCATTGCACACTTCACTTCAATTGAATGGGTCATGCTTGGCAAGCTACACCTGGTAAGTGTGACGTTGTATAATTCCTACTGCGGCTGCAACATGTGTACACCCCTGGCCAGTGGTGGGATGGCCAGTGGGGGGGCCCTGGGGAATGTTGGTGGTCAGACGAGGGGGCAGGTCTAAAGCTGTGTAAGGGGCCGAAAAATTTCTGATGGCTGCCCTGATTGCATTAAAAAATATTTATTTGAGAGTAAAAATGACAAAGACATACTCACAAACATAGATGATTTATATCAGAAACACGGTTTGAATGAAATGCCTCCAGGACTACTGGGATGCTCCACTTATGTAAGGAGGCCAGAAAGTGTCCTTAGTGGCCAGGCTATCGCATTTCTAGGGGGAAGCCTCTTTCTTACAGCCTCTTATACTTTTAAATCATCTATGTCTGTGAGTATGTTTTTGTCATTTTTACTCTCAAATAAATATTTTTAATGGAGTTGCACTAGTTCGGTGCACCCTTCTCTATTTTTTTTGTTTTCTCATTGTTCTTAGCACCCTTGGATGCCCATGGTCCTGGGAGGGGCAGCAAGAGCTTGTGTGGATGAGGAAGATTTCCACTTGGAGCCAGGAGCCAAGTGTTATACTCCTGACAATAAAGACGTTCTTGCTTTCAGGTATAATGCAGCTGTTTCCCCCTAGTGCCAGTTTATTAGTTGGTGACTTGAACAGTGCTAAGAGAAATGCACTCTGGGGGTTGTAGTGGGCTTTCACAGATTTACCATCAGACTGTGCTGCAGGAGAACTGTATTTACCATTAGACTCTGCTGCATAGGAAGGTTCCTGGGAGAAGCAGTGCCTCGTTGGAGAGTCTATTTAAGCAAAGGGTGCGGCCTGGAGCGCTTTCTCTGGACGATGTTGATCGATCAAGCAAGACCCTGTGTGTCCTATTAGCTGAGTTGTGGCCTACTCACATAGACCTGGTGGTTTGCAACTTTGCAGTGCTTCAGTGGATGAACTGGGAGACCTGCCCTGCTACAAGCGGAGCTTATTCCTGAGACCTGCGTGCAGCTAAAGCAATCGATCTGGGAGAACCGCGAGGAGAGAGGCGGTGGAAGCCGATTCCGCGAGCCAGAGGGCTGGAGTGTCATCATCATCATCTCCATCCTCATCATTACCATCATCCAAGCAGAGGATTCACCATCTACAGTCATTGTTCCTGTTGGGTGAGCAGGCTAAGGCCCATCAATACAGTACTGTATACATATAGTCCAATCCCACATACTTATTGCAGGCAAAGATTTAAGCACTAACACAGAACAGGAGAATCTGGAGTATAATCACTCATACTCTCTTACTGGATTGCTGTCAGTTGTAGTTTCATCACAAAGTCTGTGATCACTGTGAAGTTCTTTTCTTTTACTGCAGTAAGTGCGTTTCACGTCACTTCAGTGCACTACTTGCAAATCTGCTTGCTGTTGCTGCAGTCACTTTCTAAGTATCTATCATCTAAACGAAAGAGCTGGCTGAAGACTAAGGCTGGGCTCACACCTATGCGAATTGGATGCGGCTTAAACCGCATCCAATTCGCAGAACACTTGAAAACACATTGTTTTCAATGTGTCCAGTTCACATATGTGCGGTGCATTCGCACTCCGCATTGCACAAAAACCGCACACGTTTTTTGTGCAATGCGGTGCGAATTCCCAGCCCGTTGAGTCCAGTGGGAGCTCATCTAACACGGAGATGCACTCCGCACTGAACGGGGATATTTCCCCTGCTTGTGGCTCCTCCCCCATCTCTCCCCCCGCAGCTGCTGCGATGTGGGAACGGACAGGAGCCGCCGAACGGCGGCTCCGTCCCTTCCCGGCAGCAGAGAGGCTGGAATTCGCACCGCAATGGTGTGAATCCAGCCTTACTGAACTGTGATCAAAGAACACTAATTCACTACAGTTTTCATCTGTTTTCCCCCATTTAGTAGGTTTCAACATTTGCTCAAATCAGAGCATACTGAATTCTCCTATAGAACAGGTTGAATTTATGTGTATCAGTGATATATCTGAGTTATACTAGTTTACCTACTGTCAACTGTTATAATGGTTTTTCTACAGTCAATTGAGTTGTACCTGCTTAGCAGTTGATTTATACTGGTATTTGGTCTATATCTGAGTGTATATGTTAATGAGTTTATTCATTTTTGTGGCTGTCGGGGGAGTGAATAGTAGAGAATGGTTTGACGTACAGTAGTCATTCCCCTTCTTTCCTGTGCCCACTCTCGTGTATAGAATCCTTAGACTACAAATAAGATATTGAGTTATACATTGTATTTCATTGTCATTTATTTGCAAATGATTCCTATAACTAGTTAATGCAGAGTTCCTCTTTAATATATCTTAATTTTCAATAAATACTATTGATTTCTCAGCACTGTGTGATTCCTTTACTGTGTCCTATTTGAAGAAGAGGTAACACTATGAATGAACCCAATGTGTGCGGGGTGGCAGAGGACTCTCAGAGTGGGGAAACCAAGGGGGAATTGACTTATAATGCGACCCTCAACAGGGCAGCGCTACACATTTATTTATTATATACCACTACATCTCCTTTCTGGGACAATATATCTGAGCACAAGAGGATTGTCTTTTGATAGAGAATTGTGGACATGTAGGATTTGTTGTTGTGATTTTCCTGGGGTGATTTTCCTGGGGATAGAAAGTAACACAGCTCCACATTTCCTCCAAGATGAGAAAATATCAAGGAGATTAGAAATGACATCATAGCAATGTTGCTGTGTACTCCTTAACCGCTTCCACACCGCGCGCAGTATATTTACTGCGGCAGTGTGGATGCGTCCCGCGAATCGCTGTAAATAAACGGTGATTTGCGGAGTGGCCGCTAGGGTGTCAAAGTGTCAAAATGGTCCGACATGTCCACTGCAATATTGCAGTACCGCTAAAAAAAAACGCAGATCGCCGCCATTACTAGTAAAAAATAAAAAAATAATAAAAACCCCAGAAATGAATTCTCATCATCCGTAAGCACGGCCACTTTTGCGCAAACCGATCAATAAACGCTGATTGCAATTTTTTTTTACCAAAAATATGAGGAAGAATATAAATCGGCCAAAACCGATGAAAAAAATTATTTTTATATATTTTTTTGGATTTGTATTTTAGCAAAAAGTAAGAAAAACTGGGGTTTTTTTGGCAAAATTGTCGCTCTTTTTTTGTTTATAGCAGTGATCAGAAATGATGCAGAGGTAATCAAATACCACCAAAAGAAAGCTCTATTTGTGGTAAAAAAGGACGCAAATTTTGTTTGGGTACAACGTCGCACGACCGCGCAATTGTCAGTTAATACGACGCAGTGCCGGATCGCAAAAAGTTTCCACTCGTCTGCTCACATTTGGCGAGTGGAAAAATGTTGAGGGTGAGAGTTCTAGCTTGGCCCAGGCATGGGAGGTGGGCTGGCTCTGCTTGGCTTGTCTCAGGCGGGGGACGGATCCGCTCGACTCTGGCAGGGAGGCGGGCCAGCTCAGCTCATCTTGGCTCGTGTGGGCCGCTCAGCTCGGCTTGGCTTGGGCGGGTCCACTTGGCTCGGGCGAGGAGGCGGGCCGGCTCAGCTTGGCTTGGCTCAGGCGGGGGGCGTGCTGGCTTGGCTCGGGCGAGGGACAAGCCGGCTTGGCTCGGGCAGGGGGTTGGGCCCACTTAGGCTCGGGCAGGGAGGTGAACACACCGCAACTGAGACTGACAGCCGCTCCACCCATGGCAACCAGATAACAATATTGTGTCTTCATAGATACCATTCATAGGAACTTCATCAGATTGACATGACAGGAAATGTTGGCGGCTTCCTGTGCGACAAGAGTGGTGGAGTCCTTAGAGGTCAGTTATGTGCCGTGTTCTCATTCAGAGCTGTGTTTGCAGGCATGTTCCAAGTCAGGAATTTCTTCCTCTTCAGCCTCTCATGTCAATGGCATACTTTACATCCAGTCTGATGATAGCTGGAGCAGAAAGGGCAACTTACTTCTGTGCAGTAAAAGTGTCTTTTTTATTAGTGAACCTCCCTCTCTCCTGCTTTCCTATATGAGACACTGCGCAGCTTGCTAAATAGTATTGGGCCAGTTCACACTAGAATGCGTTGCGGCAAAAGTGCATTCCATACAGGTTTCCTGCAGCACACGTTAATGCGCTGCCCTTGAGAGAACCATTCATTTGCAACGGCACCCAAAACGCATCAGTTGCAGCCACCAAGTCCGCATGGTAACTGGAGTAGCGGTTTGGTGCGGCACAATTTGAGAAAGTTGTGCTTGCATTACTTTTTGCATTTTCCCATGCGTTCTGTCAAAATGGGAATGCATGTATTCCATTGTGAACCATTGCGTTTTTGTAGTGCGACATTGTGTGCATTTTTGGCAAATTTTTCGTGCTGATGCTTTTTTTTTTTTTTTTTTTTTTAGGAGGAGGCGGCTGGATTTAAGTCCCCATTTACACCACAAAAGCAACCTCCAGATTAATTCCAGATGTATTTCTGTGTGCGCATTTTTGATGCATTTCCGGATGCATTCCAGATGCTTTTTTCTTGTTTTTTACTATTTTTTTTCTCACTGCATTGGGGTATAGTACCTATAGTAGGCAATCATATTTTATCCTTATTTTATTTATCACAGTCAGATCAGTGAAATATGCTTTATGTTAATATTGTTAAAGTTGTTTTTGTTGTTAATATTTATTTTTGTAGCTTAATTCTGCATAAAAAATTTAACAATGTAATTTCATGAGATAATTTACAAGGTTGTGTTTAGCGGCGGGGCAGGGTAGGGTTGGGTGGGGCAAATGGTGGCGAGTAACTCTTAGGACCTGGCTAGTAGCTCAGGATTTGAAATTTGTAGCCCTGCCTTAAAGTATCAGGATTGGTCGAATAGGGTGAGAAGGGTAGGACTGACTAGTGTATAGTGGGGTAGATCTCACTGCTGATAATGGAGAATTAGCAGAGTGTGTTAAGCTGGCCATAGATGTTTTGAAATTCAGTCAGTTCAGCAGGGACTGAATTTCGATTCATCAATGGCCGTTCTTGGTCGAAAGGAGGCAATCTATTGATCGACTCCTCTCGAACGGGACTATTGGTATATTTTCACTCGATCAGCGCTTGCAGCTGAGGAGGAGTCCTGCTGTCAGAATAGAAAAGCACAGCGGGGAGGATTCCCCCATCCATCTCAAATTTGTTTGTTTGTTTTAACAGCCGGCTGGCTTATTAAAAATAAACGATCAATCTATGCAGAGGCGTAGCAAGAACTTTCAGGACCCCAGTGCATTTAAGGGCCCCACTGACCCAGCTGGGGCCCTTCCCCTCTCACTGATCCCAGTGCCCTTTACTCCTATCGCAGGGCCCTTTATTATGGTCCCGCAGCAGGACCCTTTCATATGTTCTGCAGCGGGCCCCCTTCCTGGGTTCTTGGGGCCCCCCACAGTGGCGGAACACCAGGACCCAGTCGTAAGTGAGAACTTTGCAACACTGGTAGCTCCAACACTGGAGTCAGTGTTTTTTTTATTTTTGCTATTTTAGTATTTTATTATTTTTTAAACATTTTTTTCTTTATTTATTTTTTAAGAGTCATGTTGGGGAACTTTGGTGAAATATCAGGGGTCTAAACAGACCTCTGATGTTTCACCTTTGAGACAGAGAAAGGTGATTGAGAACACAGCCCTCAATCTTCATCTCTGCAGCCTCAGCTGCACAGAATGAATGGACATAAAGAGCTCTGTACAGAGCCTCCTGTTCATTCACAAACTGAAGCATAGTAAACACAGCTTACTGTACATCACAATAGATATTATATTATATATTGATTTTTGGGATACAACCTAGCGCTACACTTTTATACTGTTTTACTGTACATCAGCTATGAATAGACACAGGAGCAATCGGTTCTGAACACTCACTGTGTCCATTCAGAAAAGGAGGGGGTCGGTAAATTACATATTTATAGGCCCCTTATTCGCTCTCCATCCTGACACATCCTCCGCAGTAACCGGCAGGAGGGGGGAATCTGACAGCATTGTGGGTGGAGAGGGGCCGGGGGGAGCACACAGCAGCCAGGCCAGCAGGAGATGAGTAACCTGGATAGAAGGGGCGGTGGGGGCAACATATAGAGGAACTGATGCCCTCCATTTTTCTTCTGCAGCAACTGAATGCCTGAGGAATAGGAGGCTTTTAGCATATGCAGGAAAATAGAGGGCATCAGTTCCTCTATATCAGTGGTTCTCAACTCCGGTCCTCGAGACCCCCCAACAGGCCAGGTTTTCAGGATAACTGAAATACATCACAGGTGATATCATTTGCTGCTCAGTGATTGCAGTATTCTACTCTGCATCTCCCCAAGGTAATACTTAAAATCTGGCCTGTTGGTGGGTCCCGAGGACTGGAGTTGAGAACCACTGCTCTATATGATGCCCCCACTGTCCCTCCTATCCAGGTGTACAGGGAAGCTGCATGGGCCCCCTGGAGCATGGGGTCGGGTCGCAATTTCGACCCCTGGGACCCCTATAGTTATGCCCCTGCATCTGTGGCTAGCTTGAGAGTGCAGATGTCACTGGTTATGTGGATATTGGGAAGTGAAATGAGCATGCTGAAGCAGACTTTAACTGGTATTTTGGATACTGGGTAGCAATCTGTGTGTGCTAAATTTCAGATCTGACTGACAGAATAGATACAGGGAACTGAATTTGCATGTTAAAGTAGATTTCCAGGTTTTGCTAAGCATAAAACTGCTCCCATCTCCCTTCTAACACTTATACTAACTACCCTGTAAAAGGAAGATGCATATACTTACTTATTCTCAGGGCACTCCGGTCTGGTCATGTGATTGGCTTCCAGCGGCAGCTTCAGGGGACAACGGATGCCCCATAGTAAGCCTAGGGGTAACATCACTACTCAGGCATTCCATCTGTTGTCAGCGTTCTCTCCTCTCCCCTGAAGCCGGCCACTGGGGAGATAACTTGACCAGACCGAATCGCTTTGAGAATAGGTAAGTATAAGCATCTTACTTCAACAGGGTAGTTAGAATAGGGGTTGGGAGCAGTTTTAGGCTTAGTTAGTTAGATCCTGGAATTCCACTTTAATATCTCACTAGTGACATGATAGGTACATGGAAATTAGATATTTGTGCTGGAGTGCAGATGTAACTGGTGGTAAAGATATAGGAGGCTTTTCTCTCCGAGTGAAAATCTCAATGGTGGCATGGATAATTGCAAATGAGCCATGTGTGCTTGTGTGTGATCTTACTAGTGGCATGAATACTGAGGACTAAGATGTGCATGATGTGCATGATGAGCTCTCACTCGCTGATGTCCATAATGAGAGTGAGCGCTGCAATCCAGTATACCTAGCTCACATTCCCCAGTATCTACTACCCTTTCATTAGTACACCAGCATGCTTAGCTGACTCCCCCAGTATAAACTCCACCCTGACATTTGCATACCTCCCAACTTTTTGAGATGGTAACGAGGGACACCTATTAGCAAATAGATAGAAGAACCCTCAGAGCATAGTGTCAATTAGATAGCACCACATCCCAGTTTGTTGCAATAGTATGGAAATTGATGGGACTTTTAAAGTGTGCATTATGAAAAAAATATGAATAAATATAACATTTGAAGATTGTATTAGATTCCAGTAAAAAAGAAGGAGAAGTGATAATATATAAGAACAATGCAATACTTCAGACTCAATTAAGGACAGGACAGGGAGCAAGAGCGCAAACGACCGTGTACACAATGTCGCTTGGACTATGGTAATCACAGGAGCTACAAAGGAGCCAACTATAATGTAAATAAGATATAATAATTAGGGACATAACAATGTCTCCATCAACAAGAAAAAATGATGCACTTACAGCGATTATCCTGTAGTAGTGCTTCACGAGGGCGAGAGACACTAGTAAAGAAGAGTAGTGTGCGAGGTAACCTTCTACAATAATGAACAGACCAGATCAAAAAGCAAAACCAAAAATGGAGCATATAGGTATGTATATACCTATATGCCAATAGCTAAACATGCCATCTCCCAGTAGTTCCTAGGCTACATAGGAGTGGTTGTAGATATCTTTAAAGATTTGCCATAGCAATAATATAGCTACTGTGTGCAGATGAGTGGCGTGCATCCTCCCGGTGCTGGCTCAGTAGAAATGCCGGAAATGCAGTAATTTTATAGCTCCCACCCGGTGGGCAGACACACGGCTCACATGGTGAGCGTGGCAGGTGCATGCGCACGAGCCCCCCGGGCATGTACACACACTCCAGGATCGAATTGGTCCGATGGTCGGAAGGCCACCCCCCCCCCCCTGGAAACGGAACAAGGACCATGTAGACACAGGGACACGCCCACAGCGCCCAATGACACCCCAACCAGTGACAAATAGCGGCGCCCTGGTGGGGGGGGGAAATCCCCCCACTGGTATGCCCTTTGCGTCTGTGCGAATACCCAGTGTCAACATAGAAGACAGGGGACTGGTCAGAAAAGCTTCTTCAAAGTAATCATTGGGTGCAAAGTAAAAAAATATAGAGGACATCGAACAATATTCATCATTAACTAAAGGAAACTTAAAAGCTAACAATATGCGTGCATGTGTGCTACAAACTTGTACCCATGAAGGAGTATGAAGAGATAATCTGATTGATGAAAGGGAGTCATGGCTTCCAGATATTGTCTCAGAGTGTGCCCTACATCAAGGGGATGGACATCTGGATCATCCACTGATCTGAAGTTGGGAAGCACAATCTCTTGATTTTCATGGAAAATTATGGTCACCTTTGGTTTTGACCCCAGCATGAGAACTAGCACCACTCTATCAGGAAAGAAAGTTAGAAAAGGCTCTTTTGAACCCAGATCCCGGATTTCAGATACTCTTTTTGCTGACTAGATGGCTACTAAAAAGGTGGTTTTCAGAGTAAGTTCTGTAATCAAGAGTGGATTCTCAGGAACTGATCCGAGCTGGGAAAGGAACTCCAGAACAAGAGGGAGGTCCCACGAGCAGTCCCGGTGGCGTCACACAGCTCCCTGAGCTGACATGTAGCGGCTCATGGCTGTGATATCCCCTATGCTCTTTTATAGTCTGGCTGCACATTGCATGCACTGTGCTGACCCACACAGATTGGGTATTCACCCCTGGCTGTTTGAAGACCACACACAACCAGTCAATCTACATCTCTTTGTGTGCAACTTGGACTTGACTGGGCGGAAATTGCCCCCTCCCCTTTTTGCACCCATAGTGATCATATTCATCCATAGAGGGTGGATGCATATTACACTATCTACCATCCGAAAATATTATTTTTTATCTGCCGGCTAGCACTGGGCTTTGCTTTTATGGTTCCCCATCCACCTCTCTTCCCTTCATTTTTTGTTTGTATGACGGGCTAGTGGGCTTTATCCAACAGCAGCATGGAATACGAGCCTCTCTTATACATCTCCTGAAACTCCCTGAAGAAGAGTGTCCACACCAAAACTTGAAACGCGTGGGATGTTTCATTCAATATCTTGCTGTACGAGAGGCTTATGTGTTTGTATTTGTTTTTTACTGCTCGCCATTCACTTTATACCATAGCCCTTTAGTAATCATCCATCCAATGATGCTGTTTCATTAACCTTTGTAATAAAATCCACATTTTTATACTCCACTGGTGTATATCCCTCCTTCTGTCTGTTTATGCTCTTAATATCCCTTTTTGGAGGGTTTTCTCATTTGTCTATTGTTGGGATGATGGCATAGACTCAGGTTTCCCACCACATTTCTTATTTACACTTGGGGAACCTCAGCTTCCTCTGGAGCCCAAATCTGATCACCCCTTTAAAGAATTGGTGGACTAGGGGGTCCTTGGCCCAAGAGACAACTGTGAAGGCCGAGATGACTGATACCTGCACCAGGAGGAAGCTAACCGATAGGGCCAGGTCTAGGCCTGACTGCAGGGAACTTAAAATGTCCTGCACGTGGCCAAGCTATGGCGCTGTGAAGACGTGTACTGGGGAGCTCCGTGCAGAGACCGGGAGAGCAAGCCTTGCAGACTCACCAGACCGTACCTAACTGACCTGCCCTTACATGTCCATGGTGGACAGAGCCCCTGGGACCCCGAGCGCTCACCGGGGTTCAGACATATCGGCCTATTTTCTTCGCCACACCGCTGCTCCGTCTCCGGCCTGGGACTCCAAGATGGCGCCGACCCGCAACAACAACGCGGTCTCGGCCACACAGAAGAAGACCGGGAAGTCACACGCGGCACCCAATCCAGAGCCGCAGAGTCAGCCTGACACTCTGGGCTCTCCGATCGCTTCCCTGGTTATCCCCGAGGAGGACCTGCAGTGCTCCGCGGGCTCAGATGGCGGTGGTAGCGGGACTGCAGCCCCACGAGGGCCCACAGCAACTTCGTGGCAGGACCTGGTGTCCCTACTGCCCACCAAGCAGAACATGACGGAGATGGCTGCTTCTATTGTAAGTACCCTCTCCAGGGAAATACATGACATAAAGCAGCAGGTGGAGCGGGTGGATTCCCGGGTCACAGAGGTTGAGGCCTCCACGACAGCTATAGCCTCCTGGGTTGGGGCACTCGAGGAGGCACATGCCGCTAACCAACGCTAATTTATATTAATGAGACTAGCCATAGATGACGGGGAAAACCGTAATAGAAGAAATAACATCAGACTGCGGGGACTCCCCGAAGCCACTGCGGGGAGTGACTTGAAAGCCACGGTCACCGCCATCTTTAATGGCCTCCTGGGAAAACCCCCTACAGAGACTCTGGAGATTGATCGGGTCCACAAGGTACAGGGCCCTAGGGGAGGTGACCCGTCTGCCCCCAGAGATGTCCTGGCCAGGATTCACTTTTATGCTATCAAGGAGGACATAATGCGCAAGGCCTGGACTAACGGACCGATTGATTTTGATGGGGCCTCTATTCGGCTGTTTCCAGACCTATCCAAACTGACACTGCGGATGAGGGGTACCCTCCGACCACTGCTGGAGACCGTACGTTCTATGGGGGCCACTTACAGATGGGGACACCCCTTTCACATTATTGTTCAGAAGGGGAATGGCTCCTTTGTACTGAGATGGCCAGACCAGTTACCGGGGCTTTTCTCTTTCCTGGGGACGCCAGGGGTGGCGGTTCCCGATTGGCTAGACTTCTCCACATCTGTGGATTTCCCAGTGTCAAGACCCTCGTCTCCAAGGCCACAGAGATCTAGAAGACGCCGACAACGCTCCAGATCCCGGATGGCGGCACGAGAGACTCCGTCTACTTCAGAGCAATGACCTCCTGGGCCGGACCCCGGCTACCCTGCGGGACATCGTGACAGAGTCGTGGACGTGGACTTGCTTCATTTCTGGGTCTGAGGCCCCCCAGCTCAGGTATCATCACTTTCTTTTCAACGGTATGCTCAAACATTTGGGTGACCCTACACATACCCCAGATACCTTACCAGAGGTTACAGCCCCCCGGGCACACTCTAAACACCCATGACTATATATTTTTTGGCCTCATGGCGGCCACGGCAGCAGATGTCCCCAACACAGGAGAGGCTCAACATATAGGTATGGACACGGAGACACGGACTTCATACATGTTCCTTAACAACCCCTTTGGGGCGGATTTCTTTCTTACCATTTCTAGTGTGTGTATTGTCTCTATGTGTTTGGGGATGGGGGGTGCCGGCCTCTTGTCCCTGCCGCCATAACCAGGTTGGAGTCTACTTTTGGTATTAGCCCAGGCTCCCCTTTTTAGTACCCACAAATCTCACACGGGCCCCCCGACATTGGAGACCATTCCATAGACCCCATACACATCCCAGTGGGTTTAC
>BLSH010529579.1:203905-214850 GCA_018402905.1 Glandirana rugosa
CCGTAGACTCCTCGCCGTCCCTAGCCCCGTCTGCCGTCGCTGTCCCTAGCCCGTAGCCGTCCGTAGGCTCCTCGGCACCCCTAACCCCGTCGTCCGTCGCCGTCCCTAGCCCGTAGCCGCCTCGCCGACCCTAGCTCCGATGCCCGATCCCTGTCGCTGCCGTCTGCCCCGATCCCTGCCGCTCCTCAGATGCCCGCCGATGCCGATCCCTGCCGCTGCCTGCTGCCCCAATCCCCAACGCTCCTCGGATGGCCGCCCATGCCCGATCTCTGCCGCTGCCTGCTGCCCCAATCCCCGCTGCTCCTCGGATGCCCGCCGATGCCGATCCCTGTAGCTGCCTGCTGCCCCATTCCCTGCCGCTCCTCAGATGCCCACCGATATACCGATCCCTGCCGCTGCCTGCTGCCCCAATCCCCGCCGCTCCTCGGATGCCCGCCCATGCCCGGTTCCCCTGAGCCCTGCTGCTCCTCGGATGCCCGCCGATGCCTAATCCCTGCCGCTGCCTGCTGCCTCGATCCCAGCCGATCCGCCGATGCCCGATCCCTGCCGCTGCCTGCTGCCCCAATCCCCGCGGCTCCTCGGATGCCCGCCGATGCCCGATCCCTGTCGCTGCCGTCTGCCCCGATCCCTGCCGCTCCTCAGATGCCCGCCGATGCCGATCCCTGCCGCTGCCTGCTGCCCCAATGCCCAACGCTCCTCGGATGCCCGCCGATGCCGATCCCTGTAGCTGCCTGCTGCCCCATTCCCTGCCGCTCCTCAGATGCCCACCGATACCGATCCCTGCCGCTGCCTGCTGCCCCAATCCCCGCCGCTCCTCGGATGCCCGCCCATGCCCGATCTCTGCTGCCTGCTGCCCCAATCCCGCTGCTCCTCGGATGCCTGCCGATGCCCGATCTCTGCCGCTGCCTGCTGCCCAGATCCTCGCCGCTCCTCGTGTGCCCGATGATGCCCGATTCCCCACCGATGCCGCTGCCTAGATGGAGTAAGTGCCGGTGGACTGACCGGCAGACAGCGGGGGTTTGAGGTGCCGCCCCCCAAACAAAAACCCGCCAGCTGCCAACGGGCCTAGGTGAGAATAATATCCCCCCCCATAGTCTTCAGGGTTACACAAATCATCCACCCCAGAAGTAGGGGTGAGCTCAGTTCAGATCCTAAGGCCTCGCTCGCACCATGTGCAGAGACCTCAGTTTTTCTGCATGTGCTTTCCAAGGGCAGAAAGAAAACAATTGTATTCTATGTGTCCTGTTCACACCACAACACTGGTATTGTGCAGATTTTTTTCTGTGCAGGAATCTGCAACTTGTATAAAACTCACTGAAACAAGCATGAAAACTGATGTAAACTTTGTAAGTGAAATCTGCATGTTTTTCTGCATGGATGGTTTGAACGGGGTCTAAAGCGGTAGTTTTAAAAAAAATCCCTGCAAGGCAGTGTCATAATGTGCTAGTATGCATCACATACTAGCACAGGGCTTGACAAACTTGCTTTGAATCTAGGAGTCAGCTAAAAAAGTTAGGAGCCATTTTTTTTAGCGTAGTATGGGGTTGTCAGCGCCCGGGGTAAGGCAAGTCATTTGTGCCCCCCTAACCCTAACTTACAGCAGAGCAGCCAGTCAATAACTTCAGCATAACACCGGGGGTTTATAGGCTGGCCAGAAAGAATGACACTAACAACCTGTTATGGGGGAAACTCCTTATTATGCCTAATGCATCGAGACTGCGATATGTAAAACACCCTCATCTGCTGCCTAATTCAGCTTAAGGGTGGCCGTTGGTGGGTGGCAAAAACATGTCTCTACTGCACATTTTTACCACCCAAATGAAGCCTTAGTGACACTTTAAATAGTCTTAGTGTTCCAGTGCTGCTGATCTTCTGCTGCCTCTGCAGCCACTTCCTGCCTACATGTGTATCCCCCCATGGTGACTATTCATTGCTCTTGTGGGTTTCCGGTCACCATGAAATACTGGAGACTAGCTGCACATAAAGAGTGGTAATGGTTGATGGTACACAGGGCTTTATCAGAGGACATAGACTCTTCTAAAGCATATCCAGCTGCCTCATCTCCCCTCCTCCACCTCACAGCACACAGTAGAGCTGCACGATTCTGTCTAAAATGAGAACCACAATTTTATTGCTTACAATAAAGATCATGATTCTCGCAGTGTAACATCTTTCACATTATAAAAAAAAAAAGGCTAGCTTTACCATTTAGTTATTTTTTAAAATTCATTAAAGTGTATTTTTTCAAAAAAATTGCGTTTGAAAGACCGCTGCGCAAATACCATGTGATATAAAATATTGCAATGACGCCATTTTATTCTCTAGGGTCTCTGCTAAAAAAATATATATATATAATGTATGGGGGTTCTAAGTAATTTTCTAGCAGAAAATACTATTTTTTACTTGTAAGTAACTGTCAGAAAAGGTTTAGTCTTTAAGTGGTTAAACTGACCTCATTTACAGACAAGTTCATTCCTTTGCTATAAGAACCAAAAGATACAATGTTTAAACTTATCAGTAATGTTGTGAGAAACTTGGCAGACTGCCTGGATTTTTGTTTTTCTTTAACAGCTGTCAGATTGAGCAGAGAACAGCTCTTCACTGAATCATAGATGCTGTTTTAAGATAGTAAGGGGAGAGTAGGATCGGCTGCCGCTCGCTAGGACGCTGTTTCTGGTCGCCATGGCGACCTGGCATCTGAGGTTTGTCGAGCCCTGTACTAGCACATTATGAGAAACCTACCTTAGAATGGAGCCCTCCAGCGCCGAGCTGTCACCGCTGAGAGGGCTGACATCTTCCCCCCCAGTCTTTCTGCCGGGTTCGCAGCCTCTGGCTACATAAGTGGCTGGGGACACGATGACGTCACTCTCGCCGTTTACGGCTCTGAAGGTCTGGCCTAGCCAGTGTTTTTGTGTACTGTGTGAGGTGCTTTTACCAAGGCAAGAGATGGATTTTGATGTACTTTTCCCCACAAATAGAGCTTTCTTTTGGTGGTAATTGATCAACTCTGTGTTTTTTTTTTTTTTGCGCTATAAACAAAAAAAATAGACCATTTTGAAAAACAAAAAACAAAAACAACATTTTTTACTTTCTGCTATAAAACACATCCAAATAAAAAAATCTAATTTCTTCATAAATTTAGGCCAGTATGTATTCTGCTACATATTTTTGGTTAAAAAAATCCCAATAAGCGTATATTGATTGGTTTACGTGAACGTTATAGCGTCTACAAACTATGGGATATATTTATGGAATTTTTATTTTTTTATAATAGCGATGGGGGCAATTAGCGACTTATATCAGGACTGTGATATTGTGGTGGGCAAATGGACACTAAAGGTCCGTACACACGGTTCGATGGTTGGTCAACAACGGTCGTCCAACAGCCTGTTGGCTGATAATGCGATTGTGTGCACGATTCGACAGCCGATTTCCAGAAGTTGGACGACGAGACTAGAAAACTTGTGTTGGCCAACAAGGAGTTGACTGATTGATGGCTCGTGTGTACAGAAGTTGACCAACCAAAATTTGGAATTGCAAACACGCATGCTCGGAATCCAGGAAGTGTTCGGTCGTGTAACCTGCGTTCGTAATTCACAAATCACATTCTCCTGAACTTCCTTGTTATACGCTCAGAAAACGTCACTATGTTCTACTTTGTTGGCCGATTACTTACTTTGCGTTAGGATGCTAGACCACACCGCCATTGCCTGATTTGGACAAAAATTGAACGTTCTATTGAGCAACCATCGAATCATGTGTACGAGGCTTAAGACCCCATACACATTATCCAATTTTTGTTGTCAGATTTCCTTCAGATTTACCAAAACAATGTAGTGCAAGGGCCTGCCTGATTGCATACAAACTGAAACGCCTAAGGTTTGACCCTCATATTATATGGTTTTGGTAAACTGAAGTAAAAAAATCTACAGAAAATTGGATAGTGTGTATCCAGCTTTACTGACGCTTTTGACACTTTGCAGGAACCAGTGACACTAATTCTAGATTGTAAGCTCTAACGAGCAGGGCCCTCTGGTTCCTCCTCTACTGAATTGTATTGTAACTGTACTGTCTGCCCTCATGTTGTAAAGCGCTGTGTAAATTGTTGGCACTATATAAATCCTGAATTATATTAATCATAATACAGTGATCAGTGCTAAAAATATGCACTATCACTGTACCAATGACACTGGCTGGGATAGGGTTAAACATCTAGGGCAATCAAAGGGTTAACTGTGTGCCTAGCCAGTTTTTTTGTACTCTGTGAGGTGCTTTTACTAAGGCAAGAGATGGATTGTGTTCCCTGCTTTGCAGAAACACAAAATCCATTCCTTCTCCTCCTGTCAGAACTGATATCTGCCTTGTTTACATAGGCAGATCTCAGTTATGTGTGTATGACCGACGATCAGCAGGGGCCGGCGGACATCCAATGCTCGTCACCCCTCAGATCAGCCTCTGCTGTGAATAATCACAGCAGTATCTGCCCACCGGCGCAAGTGCAGAATCATGATAAATACATGATTCTGCACAGGAAAGCCGCCCAGTAGCAGTGAAACTGCTATGGGACGGACGGCAAGTGGTTAAATCCAAAAGCATGCATTTATTATATTGCAGCTATGTAATGGCTGCATTCGTTTTCTTTTTTAGGCTTTCTTCTATTTTTCATCTGGTGGTCTGACAAGCTCTCTTGTATATGTTTCAGTTACAGTGATAAGACAAACCATTTACCATATACAGGGGTGCTTGCAATGATCAGCTTTTTTTATTTATATAAAACCTTTATCCCAAATGGAAAAAACGGTTTGCTGTTACTGCTTATAAAGCATTAGCTGGAGTTTGGCTTCAATTTGTTAGTGTACCTAAATATTCTAGCTCATCTAACACCCCCCTCCGACAATGGTGCTTTCTAAAGGTGCCGCCTGTGCTCCTTCATCCAGAGTTGAGGCACTCTAATACAGGAGGTGTGTTACTGGCCAGATCACTAGGTGAAAACAGTGGGGGAAAAGTCTAAACAAGAAAACAAATGCAGCCGCCAGATCTAATGATTGGTAAGCTGCAATATATTACATTTTTGGTTTTGGGTTTAATACTGCTTTAAGCTGCCCATACGTGGATTGTTTTTTTTTTTCTGATTAGCGGGCTAGTTGATCAAATAAAATAAAAAAATGGATCCCCTCTCCACACATAGAGGTGGATAGAGGAATCCTCCCCGCTGTGACATTCTATTCTGACAACAGCACCCCTCCACTGTCAAAATACATTGATCAGCGCGCTACAGTGTGGTGCTGATCAAAGGAAAATTAACTGAACCGTGCCTGGGATCAGTCACACTGAAGCAAACTGTTCTGGGCCACAAGTGAACTGCGCCCAGGATCACTTCTTCCAGGTGGTCACAGACACAGATCTGTGCACTCATACAACATAAACAAACCAGTCCAAGGTGGTGAACCGTGCCCAGAGCGGCTTAAAAGTGCCAGTGTGAGTGAACCCTTAGGCCCCTTGCAGACCAGATCTGCCTGCTCAGCCAGGGATCTGTCCGCTGATCCCTGCTGAGCAGGCAGATGACAGGTTGTGTGCAGAGCAGACACGGACACAGCCCGCTCTTCTCTGTGGAGCAGTTTGATGGAAATGGACTGCCTGCCTAGGCAGATTATGTCATACACTCCAGAAAGGTAGGAGGGGTTTCTCAACGAAGCACACTTGGTTGCTTAACCTGCTTGCATCCCTGATCTATGGGCAGATGGATTCCAGGAAGTAAATTTTACATTAATTATCTGCCCTTACTCAAGATGGCATGGGTTTTTCCCTTTCCTGAAACTGTGTAAGCTAATAAACAATGATTCAATATTTATTAATTTTAGGGGAATTTCCCACCAAATGAGGTAAAGTGTACCAGTCTCTGATGTTTTTACTTTTTTTTTCATCTCAGTGCTACTGACCTCTAGTCTGCTTCTTGTGTATATGCACAAGTTCCAGCATTGGCTGTACTTCATTGCCCTGATCTGTCAACATTGGACCATGCCTGTGCAATGTATGTAGGCACGGCTGCTTGAAGTCTCCACCTGGAATGCATGTGACAGGATGCTGAATTCACTAAAAGTTACCGCATGCAATATGAAGGTCATGTGACTAATTTTTCAGAAATATTGTATAATAAGATAATAAAAGAGTCAATTCATTTAAGTAAAAAAATCACTTAAATGTTGCGTTATTTTTGGTATTATTTTTTCACATTTTTTTGTACACACTAAAACACTGCACCATTGGAAGAAATAAACACACACAGAAATACTATGAAACTGTGAAAACATTCTAGTGTGCTTTCATTCACAGAACCATCTCCCTCTGGTAAAATGTTAGTTTGTTTTCATTCCTGAGCTAGGGACACAGGACATTTCCACACTGATACATTGTATACTTTTAACTACTGGCCAGTGCAGAGTTCCCCTCATTGTTATTTTGTACATTGCTAAAATACCGACTGCCTCCTGCCATAATGTGTGTGTTCTTTAGTGAATTGACTTTAGATCCATGCACACTGGACACTTTTGTCAACCTCCCCTGAACAATTTTTTTCACAGCTAGAAACCGACGCTGCCGCGTTTAGCCACATTCACGTCTAGAAAAGTTTTTTTTTTTTTTTTTCAATGGATCAAAAACAATAAAAAACGCTGGTGAGACACGTTTATGAGCCCTTTTTGGGCATTTATCAGCGTTTTAAAGCTTTTAACATTGTTTTATGGTCAGAAGAACGACTCTTGAACGCGACTTTAGGGCGTTCAGATAATAGCCCATAAACACCACTGCTAATAAACGACATTAAGGCCCCATACACACGGGCGTATTGAAAAAATAAGCTCTAACGTCGGGACCGACATCAGGACAAAATCAGCATCAAAAACGCAATTTCGTCGGCATTTTGCATTGCCGTTAATGCGCGTTTTTGAGCGTCAGCAATACGTCACATTTTGTTTGAAAAGACATCCCTCTGCTATTTTTGTACCTGAAACCGCCGAGGCTAAAAACACTGGTTAACGTCGCTACGGGGTTAATGCACGTTAGTGAGCGTTTTGCCGTCTCAGCGTCAAAAACACTCTAACACTGCAGCTTCAGAACGCGCTGGCCGTGGGTTCTGCTTTCAGCTTACAAACGCCGAGGTCAGCATGGGGCCATTGAATAACATGGAGACCTGCAAAAAACGCTCAAGAACTCGGCTGTAAAAAATGGCCGTGTGTATGGGGCCTAAACATCCATGTGTGCATGGACACATTGGATAACATAGAGGGGCGTTTATGGGCTGTTAAAAAAAACGCCCAAAAACGATTGTTTATCAGCTTCAGTGTGCATGGAGCCTTAAGGCTAAGTCCCCCTAACACTAAAATGTCTACATCCACAGACATCCATGATCTAACACTAACCTATCTAGCCCTGTAAAGAAGAAATCAGTATACATATCTTTTTTTTAAGTCGATCCGGTCCGGTCTCCAGTGGCAGAATCTCTGCAGAGGACACAGCCGACAACTGCTGTGAAATGAACGGGGAGTGACGTCACTCATAAAGTTACTATGAGTCTTCCCTTGCACCCGTTCCACAGCAAAGCCGCAGCTGACAGCTCAGCGTGGGATTGGGTCGGATTGGCTTCAAAAAATGTATGTATATGTAACATAAATGTAAGCGTGTAAGATAGTTTGCCTTAGCGAGATGTGATGTGACCTATAAAAGTAGTATAATCATAGATGTAGTTTAATTCTGGGTTATTAAAAATATAGTATTTAATGTCAGTCATGCACATCTGTTCTTTCATTAGCATTTAAATAGGACAAAGTGAGCTCTAAGGATCGAGCTGACACCTGGATGGTAATAAAAATCCCCCATCAGAGTAAACATAAGATTTCTCACCTGCCACGACTTCAAACGGAAGCTTTAGCCTTCTAGGCTGCAAGGACCCGCTGGGGCATCTGTTAGGCCACAGAAGGTCTACAAGCTTTGATTAGTATCAACAAATTAAAAGAATACATTTTATCTCTCATAAAAGCTGAAATATTAGTGGCAGAGAGATGAAAATAATTCCCTTTGATCTACATGCTTTGGGCTACAAATACATATCACTCTGTATTTATAGCGTTTGTAGAATCTTAGGAAATCACGCAAAACCGGTTTTGGAAAACCTATCCATGGCCCAGCGATTAGCGTTGTTCTGGCCCAATTCGACGTTGGTCATTTCAGAACACCAAACATCCTGTGGGCTAGGACAGGAACACCTCCCTGGGTTGATTGGCCAAGGGCTAAAGTCCAGCCCACATCCATCTTTAAATAAATTGGGGAGCCTGCGATATGGATGGTGTGCTTCCACGAAGTCAGTCCTAAACTGGGGAGTCTCCATATGGATTTCCAACATACTTCTGTCCACGGATAAGCTGCGGTAAAGTTTATTTCTGTTTTTATTCCTTTTTATTTTCTTAGCAAATTGTCAATTGTATGTATTGTCTGTTTATCTTTTTGTAACTTTTTTTTTCTTTGTATATATTTCTTATGCACTGCCCACTTTTGAGATATTACATTATAAAATGAATAAGTGACTTCTGTGTACTAAGCTAGGACTCATATCTCTAGAGAGATTGTTGTATTTTAGTGCCTAAATATTCGGGCTAAGCTACGTGCCAATCGGTATACAATTGCTCTGCATGTTGGCAGATTGTGAGCTAACAGATCTGCCAGACAGAGATCTGTGTGTGTGTGTGGGGGCCCAGTAGACCAGTCTGCGGACAAACTGTTGGGTGGTGGCCAGGCCTGTACTGGCCATTAGGACTACCGGGAGTTTCCCGGTGGGCCGATGGCTCAGTGGGCCGGCCTCGTCCTCACAGGGGTCCCCGCGATCTACCCGTCAATCACCGCCAGTCAGCTGACGCCTGACGGGTAGATCGGGGATTCAACTGCAGAGAAGCGCAGGGAGAGGCTGCTTATGAAGTTCTCCTCTCTCCTCATCCATTCCAATTGGCTTGTGACATCACCTGGGATGGACGAGGAGAGAGGAGGGGGCGGGGCCGCCGGGAGCAGCGTGACACATGAATGAGAACTTCATACACAGCCGCTCCCTGCGCTTCTCTGCAAGAAAAAGAAAAGACTGTGGTAACACTTAACTGATGTACCCTTACGTGCCCCGATGTGCCCTGATGTACCCCCATGTGCCCCCATGTGCCCTGATGTATCCCCATGTGCCCTGATGTACCCTTATGTACCCCGATATGCCCTGATGTATCTCCATGTGCCCTGATGTACCCCCATGTGCCCTGATGTGCCCTGATGTGTCCCCATGTGCCCTGATGTACCCCCATGTGCCCTGATGTGCCCCCATGTACCCCCATGTGCCCTAATGTGCTCCATGTGCCATGATGTGCCGTAATGTGCCTGATGTGCCATGCTGTGCCCTAATGTGCCTGATGTGCCCTAATGTGCCATGCTGTGCCCTGACGTGCCCTAATGGGCCCTAATGTACCCTGATGTGCCCTAATATACTCTGATGTGCCCTGACATACCCTAATGTGCCCTAATGTGTCCTGGTGTGCCCCCATGTGCCCTGATGTGCCTGATGTGCCCTGATGTACTGTACCCTGATGTGCTGTGCCCTGTAATCTGATGTGCTGTACCCTGATGTGATGTGTGCTGTGCGCTGTACCCCGATGTGCGCTGTGCTCTGTACCCTGATGTGCTGTGCCCTGTTGCGCTGTGCCCTGATGTGTCCTGTGCCCTTTGCCCTGATGTGCACTGTACCCTGATGTGCCCTGGGCAGGTCTGGATGAAGTCCAGGGCCAAATTTTTGTCCCAGTCCAGCCCTGGTGGTGGCAGGCTATCGTTTATTGTGGGTTTGGGTGTGTGGACAGTGGGAAGAGTGATTAGCACCGGAGTTTTAGCTTGCAGGATAGCTAGAGAAACCCTAGAAGTGTGTACTAATTGCTAGACTACCTACCAAGCCTTAGAGTGCACCAGATTGTACGTAAGATTCGTATCTGCCTGTGTGTGGTCAGCCAGCTGGATTGGAGTGAAGTCTCCCTCCAGTGGTGGCCAAAGGTAGTGTGGGCTGTGAAAGTACAGCAAAGTCTTAATGCTCAGTGCAAGTTCCCTCTTATTCCCTCATATACCGCAGTCACAGAACCACGTCTCGGTTAGCTAGTCGCTGTGGGTGTGTGTAATCAGTGACAGTATACCTTTGTCTTCTTTACAGGGTTAGATATTTTAGTGTTAGATCGTGGATGTCTGTAGATGCAGGTATTTTAGTGTTAGGCCCCCTTCACGCGGTGCGGATCCGCCAGCTCAGCAGGAGATCGCTCCATTGATCCCCGCAGAGCCAGCAGATGACAGGTCTGTCTCTGCTCACTGTGCAGGGACGGACCTGTCAGATCGATCTTCTATGCGAAGATCGGATAAAAATGGACTGTATGTCCGTTTTCATCCAATCCCATTCGATCCGATCCGCTGGACGAATGGCGAATGTATCGCCATCCATCTGTTTTGAGCGGATCGTGGCAGACGGGTGTCAGCAGACACATCTCCGCTTACACCCGTCTGCCCATAAAAGTAAATGGGTGGCCCGATGGGATCCGCCTGAAACGCGGACAGGAAGATCCAAGCAGGTCAATCGTGTGAAAGGGGCCTTAGGGTCAGGCGCAAAGTCCGCCTAGGGTAGCCCGGTGGGTAAATGAAAATACCCGTCTGCCCACATTCGCCTCTACACAGACGACTGTGGGCAGACGGTGCTAGGCGAGTTTTGTCTACCTACCGCTATGTAAGCGGTAAGCAGGTCGCCTAGCCTAGCTTACCCTAACCTACTTTTGCCTGTATGTCAGGTAAAAATAGGCTAGAAGCGTATCTTCTAGCTAGACTGTCCAGGCAGGGACGTGTCACTCGTCTCTGTCTGGACAGTAGACGACCGAGACGCCCCTAGTTA
>BLSH010529579.1:231922-250562 GCA_018402905.1 Glandirana rugosa
CCCCCCCCCCCCCCCCCCCCGCACACTCAAGCGGCTGAAGATTGCAAACCTGGAAGAAAGACTGGGCAAAGATGGAAGCTGCCAGGGACAAGGGAGAGTTGTGAGAGTGCAGTGCTGGAGGGCTGCATTTGTAGGTAAGTCTGTAGTACATTATGGCTTAAGGCTGTCGGGGGACTCGTTTTGTTTTATTATGTTTTTTAATGTAGACTTTACTACTGCTTTAATACAGCGTCAACATTGTTTGTGTGCATGGCCTAAGGCTGTGTCCAGAAGCAGCTATTGAACAGGCAAGGGGGGTCTTAGAGCTAAATATATCCATACCATTGGCTATAACCTTCTGATTGAAATGTTTGCTCTTACAGCAACAGCTGGAGTTTTCCCAGCAGGAGAGGAATGATCTTATGAGGGTTAGACTCACACTGGAAGAGGTGGTGAGCACTCTGAAGAAGAAAGTCCAGCACCTGGAGGCTGCATTGGAGGCTTCAGACAATAAACATTTAAAGCTACACCAGCAGTATCAGGTACACACATCCTCATCTTTCTGGTTACCTGGTTCATTTCATGTCGAGGATCTACATGGCCTAGGGTACAAATACACAAACACACTTCAATCTTTGGGATTAACATATAACCTGATTGGTCACTTTTTTTGCTCTACTTTTTATAAATGTATTTTTTTATGAATCAAAGTATATATACTGTATACAGAGGCATAACTAGAACCTTCAGGGCCCCCGGTGCAAGAAATTATGAAGGGCCCCCTGATCCCTGGCCAGGACCCTTCCCTCTTCCCACTGATCCTGGGGCACTTTACTCCTATTGCGGGTCCCTTTATTACGGTTCGGCAGCGGGGCCCTTTCTGCCATCTTCGGGCCTTCCCATGGTGGCGAAATGCTTGGGCCCGGTTGTGACGAACGCGGGTATTAGATCGCTGCCCTCCTCACCGACCGGCGACCGAGGACCCCCCTAATCTAATACCGCACTTGTCACAAACGTAACAATGCCACTCTCGGCTGCTTTCAGCACAAAGATTTCCCAGTTTGCGGGACCCGCGTCTAAGTGTCAGCCGCCTGAGAGCGATTGTTACCGGGCTAATTCAAACAATTAACCCTTTCACTGCCACCACTTCTGGATACCGGCCATAAGACCCGTATGTTAGCAATACCAGTATTTTAGAACAACCGCCTGTAACACACACTGTCACTGCAGACAGGTATATTCAGATGCGTTATTTTAAAAACAGTAGCGCTCTTCAAAGGAACAGATTCGTAATAGTTGCATTAAGAGCTTTAGGGACAAAATTAACACTTTTCAAAATAAGGTTTAATAATGAAAAGGTCAAGTTTTAGGTGCAGTAAAATATTTACAGAAAAATAAAAGAAGGTTGCAAAATACTGAGACAAATTTTACAGCAAAGGAACAGAATGAAAAAAAAATACCTGCATTTGAAATGTCCATGCCTAATCAGTGTTTCTAAGATGATTTCCTGGTTCTCTGAGGTTGTTTCATTGATGGTACTTGAGAACTGACAATTGATCTTGGCAGTCCTTTTTCTCTGGATCACAATGGGGGGAGCCATACCCCTCTGGCCATTCGCATGAGAGGCGTGTTCTTAGACAATGTCCAGGGCGGGCCGTTGCGAGACATGCTGCATAATCTATGTATGGATTATGAAAATCATACCTCAAGATTGGGCCACCTGGCAGATCTTCCAGTAAGAGATTCAATCTCGGCATAAATAAAGCTTTCAAATGACTCTAAACATGAGAGTGCTGAGACCTTCTAGGACCCTGGGGAGGGAATAGACTAGTTCTATCCCTTCTTGGGTAACAAGGGGTGAATGTTTATACTTGAATTATCCGGGCCGAAATTCTACATTCAAATATGTATGTTTCATCACTATGGCATATTCCTACTGGAAATTATGCGTTGATGTAGCTTTTATGTAAGTTTTAAGGTAGAGAAAGAGGGTTGTCCCAAGGTTAGAGCTGCCAGGGGAATTTATCGGCAAACATCAGTTTGTTGTATGTTTGTTCAAGATAAGCAAACAGGGCTTCTTTCTGACCAGCCATGGACCATAATCAGAGGCCCCTTTGAAGTTGATCTGGCCAGAGAGAGAGGGGGTGTAAATGAGAAGCTCTGTCCTACTTCAAACTGCCTTGTTAGAAGGAGAGGAAAAAAAACTTAGCAGCCATTTAAGTAGCTCCCCTTCCAAAATGGAGTCCGTCTTGCTTCGGGCGTGGTATCATTACTTCGCGTGTGTCTCACGCGTGATACCATCACATCTCCCCTCTGAGGTGGTTGCATGGGAGGGGAATGCGATTCCCCTCCTGACGCAACCACGCCTATGGGCTCAGCTTGGCGGGACAGACCTTCAGCATTCCCATGGGCGCTGCCTTTCTTGTGCTGGATGGAGAAATCATATTGCTGAAGGATTAAGCTCCAACGAAGTAGCTTGCCATTCTCCCCAGCAACATGATTTAGCCAGCTCAAGGGCTCACTTTGTTTGGTGCACATGGGACTACACATGTTTGATGGTTGACTCAAGACATATGCTCTCTCCTACTTTGGTAGGACATATTTTGTGTGAGCGCTGTTCCCCCCCCCCTCCTTGAACTGGATTCGGCTAGGAACGCTCTCCTTATCTATTGTCTCTCAGACTGACACTTTAGGCTTGGTAGCACACTGGTATCTGGCTGTTTCAATCCAACCTTCTCCATCTGTGTGTCCCATCTGTGATTGATTTTTTCATTTCACTGCAAGCCCAGTCAGCCCCCTCCCTCTGGAATACGGGTGTTATCCACGCCTAGGTTTTCATTGGCTACAGACCCTCTCTATCACTATTCTGCTGATTTGGCATATACCCTTACTTTGGAAATTATCTATAACCTGACTGTTTGTGAAGATCCTTCATACACCCTGTATAACATGAGGATATGTTTTTAACTTCAAGACCACTTACCCTTGAGGAAGATATCTGTTCACACATCTTTGAAACGCGTTGGTTCTTTGTCTGTTACCTAAGCAGATTCAGTGGTTCTTTTCTTTTAAGCCCTTTTGGCTATTTCTCTACATATTTGTTTTTGTTAGTGTCACATGTCATTATTATTTTATGTGTTGTCCATGATGTGAATTACCACCCTTTTGGGTGCTTGTGTTTCTTGCTCTTTTTTTAAAAAATGTACAAATAAATATCAACATTTTATATATATCACCTTGTTCTTAGTGAGTCTGTCTCCTCATATAAAGTCCCAAGGGGGGTTTTTCTTGTGCTTCTAGCTCAAGGAATTGTGATCGGTGATCACTGTGAAGTGCCTCCCATAGAGGTACGTCTGCAGCTTCTGGAGAGCCCACACGATTGCGAGACATTCCTTTTCGATCGTGGCGTAGGCTACTTCCCTGGGAAGCAGTTTCCGGCTCAGGTAGAGGATGGGGTGTTCCTCTCCGGTGTCATCCACTTGGCTCAGGACTGCACCCAACCCATAGGCAGAGGCATCGGTCTGCACTAAGAAACGGCGATTGAAGTTGGGAGCCTGTAGCACAGGGGCGCTGGCCAGTGCCTCCTTCACGGTCTGAAATGCCCTCTCACATTCTGGTGTCCAGGACACCACTTTGGGCAGTTTTTTCTTGGTTAGGTCAGTCAAAGGTTTTGCCAGGCCACTATAGCTACTTACAAATTTACTATAGTAGCCAGCTGTCCCCAAGAATGACATAACCTGTTTCTTGGTTTGAGGGGTTGGCCAGGCCAGTATGGCCTCCACCTTCCCTGTCGCGGGTCTTAGAGTGCCTCCTCCCACCTGGTGTCCCAGGTACTGGACATCAGTCATGCCGATCTGACACTTGCTGGGCTTGACAATCAGATTGGCGGCTGTCAGTTGGTCCAGGACCCGTGACAGGTGCACCACGTGTTCCTCCCAGGTAGGGCTGAACACCGTGATGTCGTCCAGGTAAGCCACGGCAAAGGTTTCCATCCCCTCCAGTAAGTCATTCATGGCCCTCTGGAAGGTGGCTGGGGCGTTCTTCATCCCTAATGGCATGACGGTAAATTCAAACAAGCCGAATGGGGTGATGAAGGCCAAATTTTCCCGAGCTTCAGGGGCCAGAGAAATTTGCCAGTACCCTCTGCTCAGATCCATGATCGTGATATATAGCGGGCCGCCGCCAGCCTATCCAACAACTCATCCATCCGGGGCATGGGGTAGGCATCTGCAGTGGTGATCGCATTCAGCATTCTGTAGTCCACACAGAACCTGGTCATCTGATCCTTTTTGGGGACCAGGACCACTGGGAACGCCCAAGCACTGTGGGGCCTCCGAATTACCCGCAGCTGCAGCATGTCCTCCACCTTCCTCTTCATGTCAGCCAGCACCTCCAGAGAGATGCGATAGGCCGACTGTTTAATGGGGGGAGATGCCCCATTGTCCACCTGGTGGACAGCGAGGTCCGTCCACCCCGGTTTCCCCGTAAACTGGCTCCCATGGACTGTCAGCGCGTCCTACAGCCCAGGTATCTGTGCGGGGGTAAGGTTGGGGTTTATCAGGAGGTCGGAGTTGACCTCCCTGGTGTCAGCTAACAAGTCTAGGAGTGGGTCAGCCTCTTCAGACTCCGGCCTGCTGCAGACCGGCATAGCATATGCCGTGCGTCATGATGAGCTTTAATCATGTTCACATGGAAGGCCTTCTGCCGTCTACTCCCTACTCTACCAATGTCTCCATTTATATTCCGGAATCTCAGGACGTAATCCACCACAGAGACCTCTGGGTCAGCGATCTTACCCTCCCAGGTCTCCCGGATTAGGTCCAGGGGTCCTCTAACCCTTCGTCCGTACAACAGCTCAAATGGCGAGAAGCCTGTGGACTCCTGGGGCACCTCTCGGTAAGCGAACAGCAGATGAGGCAGGTACCTTTCCCAGTCCTTACCCTGGGACTCCGCAAAGGTGCACAGCATTTGTGTCAGGGTACCATTGAAACGCTCGCACAAGCCATTCGTTTGTGGATGGTAAGGGCTGGCCATGATATGTGTCATCTGTATTTTCTGACAGAGAGCGTGCATCAAGTCAGACACAAACTGAGGGCCTTAATCACTAATGAGCTCAGCCGGGAATCCCACTCTTGTGAAGATTCCCAGCAGAGCATCAGCGACCTTGTCTGCATGGATGGAGGAGGGAGCCACTGCCTCTGGGTAACGTGTGGCATAGTCAACAACTGTCAGGATAAAACGTTTGCCTGAACTGCTGGGGATAGCTAGGGGTCCAACAATATCCACTGCTACCCTCTTAAAAGGTTCATCAATCACAGGCAAAGGTTTTAACGGAACCCTGTGTACATCTCCTACCTTGCTGACTCGCTGGCAGGTATCACAGGACCTACAGTAGTCAGCTATGTCTGTCAGCATGGTGGGCCAACAAAAGTTATGTATTAATCGCCCCCGGGTCTTAGTGATCCCCAAGTGACCTGCTAGGGGGATCTCGTGGGCCACTTTTAAGAGCTGTCCCCTGAATTGGCTTGGGACCACCAGTTGCCTGCTTCCGAATTCAGCTTTGTTTTCCCTTGCAGACAAACTCTCCCTGTACAGCTTTCCTTTGTCCCAGTAAATCTTTTGTTTGTCATTCACTACAGGGGGGCTGTCAGCTAAACTCCTGAGCTGTGCCAGCGTTTGGTCTATTTGCAGTGCTGCTTCAAAGGCTGAACCACAAGTCCCAGCCAGCAGTCCTGTGGCAAACGAGGACAGCTGCTGAGGCCCAACAGAGGTGGAGCCCACTGGGTCAGAACACGGAAAGGGCCCGGAGATGCCCTCCTGCTGTTTGGCAACCCTAGCCTGTACCTCTGCAGCCCTTGCAGCACTGCGAGTGACCACGAGTATGGGTAGTACATTGTCATCATTATCAACATTACATTCAACAGGCATACGTGTGACATCATTGGCACATACATCATTTACATTTACATTCATTTGTGTTTCTTCTCCTTTCTCTAAAGAAGGAGAAACTTGCATTTCCACTTCCCCCTCCCCCTCCCCAGGTTGCCCAGATATCATACCCACATCTGCACACAGTACCTTAGGGAGTCCAGAGGTTTCAGAGGGGGTGTCCTCAGCAAGGGCATAGTAAGAGACAAGGGTCCCCAAGTCAGCACCCAGCAACACAGCAGTGGGAATCTCCTCAGAAACTCCCACCTCTCTCATCCCACTCCCAGCACCCCAATCAATGTATACATAGGCCCGGGGTATGCGGGAGCGGGTTCCCCCAACTCCGGTGAGGGTGAGGAACTCCTCGGGGATGATGTCCGTTTCTTCTATCACCTCCAGTCTGACCAAGGTGACTTCAGCTCCGGTGTCCCGGAGACCCGTTACAGTCCGGTGACCCACGATGACTGGCTGCAAGTTGGCATTGGGTCCTTGAGGTCTCCCACGGATGAACAGCACGGCGGAAGGGTTGCTGGCCGGGTGGCCAGATGATGTCATCTTCTTCTGCTCCAGACACTGTGTTCGCAGATGGCCAAGCTTGCCACAGGTGTAACACCTGTGGTTATCAGTCAGGGCGGGTTTGACGCCAGGGACTGCAGTTTCAGACTGCTGAGAGGCTTGGTTGGCCTGCAGAGGAGGGGTCGCCGCGTGCGATCTTCCCCCTTTCCAGCCATTCGGTGGAGCTTTGCGATGGTCTGATACCGGAGTACTGACGAAGGTATTGGCCAGGTCTGCTGCGGCTTTAGCAGAACCGGGCTTCCGCTCTAGCACAAACTGTCTGACGTCTGGAGGACCGATGTGCAGGAGCTGATCTTCAATCATGAGATCTTCCAGAGCTTACCACATCCATATGAGTCCCCAGGCCCTTTTTGCAGGGACCTAAACCGTTTTCAGTATACTTCAGGGGTTAATCGGTACTTCTGAATGATTGCTGCCTTTATGGCTTCGTAATCTTCGTCCTGCTCCTCTGGCAGGTCCACATACACGTCCAGGGTCTTGCCTCGTAGCCCTGGTGTCAGGTACCAAGCCCATTGTGCTTGGGGCAAATGGTACTGACGGCAAGTTTTTTCAAACGACAGTAGATACACGTCAATGTCACTGTCCTTTTCCATGACTGGAAATTTAGCAGCTGGGCATGCAGGCAGAGAGGTGTCACTGTGCTCTAGGGATCCGAGGTTCTGATGCTGTCGGTGCTGCTGTTGGAGCCTCAACATCCCCAATTGGTGCCGACGATCAGCCTCCTTCTGTGCAGCCTCTCTCTCAGTCACAGCCGGCGTTCCTCTCTCTCAGCCTGGCGTTCCAGAAACTGCAGGTAAATCACAGGATCCGTTTCACTGATGCGCTGGAGTGTTTCCTGCATTTGAGAGTCTCTGCTGTTTGCAGGCAATCTGGGGCTAGCCTGCTCCTGCTGTGGCCCAGAAGGGACAATCAGTAGTATTCCCATTTCAGTCCCTCTTTGCTCATCCTGTGAGGTCGTTGAGTCTGAACCACTTTGCTCTGGAGTATCGGGAACACCTTCAGCTTCACGTTCCCCCGAGTTCAGGTCTGCTCGGATATCATACTCCTGTAGGGCCTTTATCATGTCTTTACAAGTTTTGTTACTGACGTCAAGGCCTCTTGTTGTACACTCAGTAGTCCGTTCATCTTTGTTCATCTTCTTATACACTGATGGCCCAGACATTTTGCAAGCAGAAAACAGAGAACAGAAAGCAGAGATAGAAAGGAGTTGTAGGGAGAAGTAGTTGCTGTATGTCTCTTTAAAAACAAAAAATATGCACCAGCTTGTCTCTAAGGACTGTTTCCAAAAAGGTTACAATCCTTCAGTGCAGAGCTAATTCCTAACAATGCACTGAATGCTCTTAAGGCGAAACTATCCGACCGCTGCCAACCAGTATGTGATGAACGCGGGTATCAGATTGCTGCCCTCCTCACCGACTGGTGACCGATGACCCCCCTACTCTAATACCACACTTGTCATGAATGTAACAATGCCACTCTCTGCTGCTTTCAGCACAAAGATTCCCCAGTTTGCGGGATCACCGTCTAAGTGTCAGCCGCCTGAGAGCGATTGTTACCGGGCTAATTCAAACAATTAACCCTTTCACTGCCACCACTTCTGGATACCGGCCAGAAGACCCGTATGTTAGCAATACCAGTATTTTAGAACAACCGCCTGTAACACACACTGTCACCGCAGACAGGTATATTCAGATGCGTTATTTTAAAAACAGTAGCGCTCTTCAAAGGAACAGATTCGTAATAATTGCATTAAGAGCTTTAGGGACAAAATGAACACTTTTCAAAATAAGGTTTAATAATGAAAAGGTCAAGTTTTAGGTGCAGTGGGGGGGGGGGCGTGGCTTAGCAATGGCTGAGTGAAGACGTGCTTCTGGAGCTCTGCTGGACCGAGACCTGAGACATACCGAGCAATCCTCGTTTTGAAGCCCTCAAATGCATGCCGGGTGACCACAAGACCTCGCACATCTTGGTGGACCATAGAGGACCGGAGATCACTCAGTATTTTCTATGAAATCACGGTCCTCTTCCCCCAGAGCCCTTGGCCAAGATGGCGCTGCCGCATGTGCACCAGCATGGGACGGCAACCCCCTCAAGCAAGAAAGGATTGCAGCCAGAGTCGGGTGCCCAAACCGATGGAGAGGACTGCACGAGAGTACGTTGGTCGCCCTCACCCATCCACTCCCCGGAGTTGCCGGTGGAGGATTTGCTTCCGACCCCGCTCCCTAACCTGCCAGTAACGAACATGGACGGAACCCTCCGGGATATCATCTCATCGCTGCCTACCAGACAAGACCTACAGGCCATGGCCACCTCCATTGTGAACGCTCTCACAAAGGAGCTCCACAATATTCAGGGCCAGGTAGAGGCAGTGGAGGAGCGTGTAGGGGACTTTGAGGCATCTGCCAATACCACGGAGATGAGGCTCTCTGCCCTGGAGGCTGACCAGCAGGCCTTTCGCCGCCATCTCATCGATCTCCAGCTACGCGTCAACGATGGCGAAAACCGCAGGCGACGGAACAACCTTCGCCTCCGGGGCATACCCGAAGCCACCAGGGATCCCAACCTCAAGGCCACGGTGACAGCTATCCTAAATAGATACCTTGACAAGCCACCCACTGCGGACCTGGAACTTGACAGAGTCCATCAGATCCCGGGCCCTCGGTCCCGGGGTCGGACTCCCAGGACCTACCCCGGGATGTCCTCTGTTATATTGTACTCGGGTCATGGCTATAGGTAAAAGTATTGCCATACATTCACTGTCTTTAACATATTTCCTTCCGCAGGTGGGGACACAGCCCCTGGGTGGGTGCTCCGGTGGGGGAGGTGGGTTCCGCGCTGCCTCTCGCGCTCCGGGTCACCACCTGGTTGCCACGCCGCCTTGGTGGCGGGGGGGCTGGGGGGCCCGGCGGCCACCCACGGGACCGCTCGGTACCGCGGCTGGAGATGGGGGACCATGGACACTGTTGGCTATATGTGTAGCCCGGGGATTTATGTGGGGGTGGGGGGGGCGGCTCACGGCAGTGGGGTCGGTTTGTGGTGGTCAAGGTGGCTGTGGGGTTTGAGGGGGCGAGGGGTTTATCTTGTTAAAGTTTATATGTCGTATTTGAAACATGATGGTCTGTTGCACAATCTCTATGTAGGGGGGGTGGTGGTCCCGGTACTTCAATTCTAATGGGGGCCAGTACCACCCACACCCTGACCCGGTAGCATTTGTAGTGATGGCAATTCTGTATGGCTTCGTTTTTACGAGATGCATGTTTGGCTGGTCCTCTATGTCTGGTATCTCCGATTTCCCTGACACAGTTAAACTAAATTCGTAGCAGTCTGGGGTTTTCCTGACTGTTCTCCTCACCCACCCCCCCAGTGTGTTTCGGACCGGGATATACGCCCCAGGGCGATACCGGAATGCCTAGGCCAGTGGCCTTGATAATAGCCTAGTTTTATTTTTTCCTCTCCCCCACCTCCCTCCCTTCCCTTTTTATTTTCCCATTGTTCTCTGTCTCTCTCTCTTTTACAGTCTTCTTCTCTAGATGTGTTGTGCGCCTGGGGCCCTCCGAGCTCTCCGACTCTCTCGCCTTCGGCTAGCCTGCAGTAGGTCACAGGTTCCCATATGGGTCTCCTCAAAATCACGTCCCTTAATATAAGGGGTCTTAACACGCCGGAGAGGCGATCACAGCTTCTCTCCTTCCTGAAAAAAGAGGGTTCGTAGATAGCCTTTCTTCAAGAGATGCATTTTAAAGGGGATCATATCCCGAAGCTCTCAAACAACGCCTTCCCCATAGTATATCGCAGTGTCTCCCCCATTTTTAAATCAAAAGGGGTTAGTATACTCATTGCCAAATCTGTAGCTTGGGTGTTGGAGGCGCAACAGACGGATCTGCATGGCCGTTTTCTTCTCCTTCGGGGTCTACTGTCTGGTGTGCGGGTCACCCTGGCCAACCTATACCTGCCTAACAAAGATCATGCGCACTTTCTGCGTCGTCTTCTCCCCGAGCTCCTGGACTTTTAAGAGGGCCTACTGGTGCTAGGTGGTGATCTGAATTTCGCCATGGAACCGCTTCTGGATGTTTCGAGAGGTGCCTCGCACCTCCCCTATACCACACTCTGCAGGACTAAAGCGGATCTACAACTGCTTCACTTAGTGGACCCATGGAGGATTCAGCGCCCCTGCGACCACGACTACACCTACTTTTCACAGGTGCACCACACATATTCCAGGCTGGACTACCTCCTGATTCCACACCAGCACCTTGACAAGGTGGTAGATACATCTATCGGTATAGTGTCCCTTTCAGATCAGGCCCCTATCTACATCACACTCAAGGTCGATCACCTGACCCGACCCCTGCCGAACTGGAGGTTGAACGAGGCTCTCCTCCAGTCTGAGGAGATCCGCCTGGATTTTTTGTCCACTTTGCGGGACTACTTTGCTACAAATGCTGGTTCGGTCGCCAATCCCCTAGTGCTCTGGGCGGCACATAAAACAGTGGTGCGAGGAGTCCTGATTAGATGGGGGGCACGTCGCAAGAGAGAGCGTGTACAACAGATGGTGGACCTATTCGCGCGATTGTGTGCCCTTGAGCGCACTCACAAAGAGTCCTTTCGGGACCTCCAGAAGGTTCGGGAGGAGCTTCGTGAGCTTCTCTTCCACAAGACAAAACAGAAACTGGCTGTGGCCAAACGAAGCTTCTACAAATTCTCCAATAAACCAGGCACGCTCTTGGCTCGGGCGCTTAGAGGCCCACACTCAAAGACCTACATTCCTTGCGTGCAAACAGCGGTGGGCAAGAAACTGTCACTGTCCTCGGACATAGCAGGGGAATTTCGCTCATTCTTTGAAAGACTTTATAATTTGGTTGACCCTGCTTCCGCTGGCGCATCCAGGGCAGAAATGCCGGAGATGCGAAAGTACCTAGCCTCCTCAGGGATGCCTACTCTGGACCTTGGGGTCCAGGATGAACTTGAACAACCCATAACAGTCGAGGAGCTTGGGGTAGCACTGGCTGGGGCCAAGCCCAAAAAGGCCCCTGGCCTGGATGGGCTAACTCTGGCCTACTACAAGGCCTTCTTTGCGTCTCTCTCGGGTCCCATGGCGGAAGCGTTCAACGCCATCCCGAACGGGCAATCTTTCCCACTGGATACACTAAGAGCTCACATATCCCTGATCCCTAAGGAGGGAAAGGATCCTCAACACTGTGGTAGCTACCGCCCCATAGCCCTTCTGAATGCCGACCTGAAGCTGTTTGCAAAGGTCCTGGTGAACTGGCTGCTCCCACACGTACCGGGGCTGATTCACTGTGACCAGGCGGGTTTTGTCCCCCAACGAGAGGCGAGGGACCACACCATTCGGGTGCTGAACCTGATTCACTCGGCCAGATCGGGGGGGGGGAGACCTTTGCTTTTACTGTCCACCGACGTGGAGAAGGCCTTTGACCGGGTCAACTGGTCCTTTCTTAGAGCCACGCTGGAACATGTAGGCCTCCGCGCGTTGATGCTCAGTTGGATCCTCTCCCTCTATGCTGGCCCCTCGGCAGCGGTTAGAGTCAACTAAACCAGGTCAGACTTTTTTGGGATTCGAAATGGAACCCGCCAGGGTTGTCCACTATCCCCCTTAATCTTTATTTTGACGCTTGAACCCTTCCTCTGTACATTGGGACTGGACCAGGAGGTGGGTTTCTGTAAGGGGTCTGGGGCACACAAGGTTGCCGCTTTTGCGGACAACCTTGTTTTTTTCCTGTCTTCGCCCCTCACATCCCTGCCGAAAGTCCTCCAGTTGCTGCGGGAGTATGGGTCGTTGTCCCATTTTCAGATCAATATGACCAAGTCCTCAGTACTTAACGTTACCACTGATCAGACTGTGGTTGACCGGCTGAAGGCAACCTATCCTCTACGTTGGGCTAACGCCTCCATACGATATTGTCAGGGATACCATATGCAGGTATCCAGCAGGGATGGTCAGATCGGTTGGCTGCACTTAAAGGAATCAGGACTAGGTGTAAGGTGAAAATATGAATATATTTATTAGGCAAAAAACACACTTCCAACACCAAACACCAGCAAACATAAACGCGCAAGTAAAAGATGAAAACACACCAAACCCCAAAATAAACACCTAACTATCTGACTAACTAAATATAAGTGAAGAAAACACACATATACAATAGGCAAACAGGAATACCAGATAAGGGGAACAGGGAGCCAGGTACTGGGAACAGAAGGAGAGCAAGGGAGCAGGAAGCAGGTTCAGGAATCAGGTCTCTGGGTCTGGATCGCAGATCGGGGATCAGAGCAGGTCAGGTTCAGGCATAGACACAGCTTGCAGGGAAAATACCGACGCACTGGGACAGGGAGCAAGGCGGGCTTATATGGACCCAGCAGACCCATCAGGTGCAGCTTAATGACCTGTAAGCTCAATCTCCTGGGAGACACCCGCAGGTGGCCACCAGAACTACACCATTTGGTTTTCCAAACACTGCCACCAGCAGGTGACCCAAGCAAGGACACAGGTCCTGACAGATATCTAGGGATCGACAACCCTTGGGGGCACCCTGACAGTTGCCAGGGAGGCCTTCCGACACACTTCAGTTTCTCTGTATCCATCGCCCATGATTCCGGTCCTGGGCAATCCAGAATTTGAACCGGGCCTCCGTAACCCGCCTTCCAGCGGCTGAGGGTAGTAGGCCGAATATATGTCTCGGACTTCCTTAAGACTGTCGGTTCCCTCTCCGAGGTAGCAGGGTCAGCGGTGGTCAGCCCTCCTCTGGACCTTCTATGTGGCCTTCAGTTCCGAGACTTTCTGCGGAGGTCCCGGAGGGTCCCGGGAGGCTCCAGGCAGCTGACTACCCTGGAGACAGTTTGCCGCGCGGGGGAGCCGGTTTGCCACAGCCTTTCCCTACTGTACGCATCGCTGACTCAGCCCCGAGCTGGTTTTCAGCCGCCGTTCCTCCTCAAATGGGAAGAAGAGCTGGGCGTCCAGTTTACCAATTCAGAAAAAGAGAAAATACTGCACTTTGCCCACAAGTCCTCCATAGCCACCAGGATTCACGAATCCTGCTATAAAATTCTGACGAGATGGTACAGGGTACCATCGGTTCTTCATCGGCTATTCCCCCAGACTTCGGGGCTGTGTTGGCGGTGTGGAAGGGAGGAGGGCACGATGCTCCACATTTTCTGGAGATGTCAAAAACTACGTCCCTTTTCGCAGGGGGTGACCCGCACCATAAGAAACTTGACTGGAGTTGGCATGGAGGACAAGCCAATGGCATGTCTCCTACATTTATCTGACCAGCCTATTAAGAAGTACAAAACCTCACTAACAATACAGCTATTGAATGCGGCCAAGGCTTGCATCCCTCCTTGTTGGAAGTTGGAGCATCCTCCCTCTCTGGCGCTATGGTTCACGAAAGTTAACGATCTAAGGACTATGGAGGACCTGACTGCTACCCTGAACAACAGGGAGGAGATCTTCCGGGAGACCTGGCGACCGTGGCAACATTTTGTTTTTACAGATGTCTACTTGGCGGAACTCTTGAGCTGATCTACCGGGTGGGCCTGGGGCTAGGGGGGTCCTGGACGTGCGACGTGCAGCCTACTATGTATTCTCTATGCTTCTTGTCTTAATGTTTGTCACATCAAGCCTCCTTACTGTCTGTTGGATCCCAACCCGAACATTGAGCTTGTTAAAATCTGGCTTTAATCTCCCCTCATAGTTTACGACTCCGGTGGGTTGGCGGGGCTTGGCCACGGTCCCGGGGGATATCTGGTGGAATTTCCCTCCAGGTCCCTCGGCCGCTAGGGGCCGGGCGTCTCCATTCCCACCTGGATACTTGTCAGCCCCGGGTCCGCCCTGTCTAAATTTTCTTAGTAAGGAGCAGTCATTAGAGCTTCCGGGGTGGGGGGCCAGCCAGACACGCAGTCCTCAGTTACATGGGTGTTTAATGCAACCTGCTGCAGGGGTGGGTCATTGTTTAAGAACATGGAGTGCTCTGACTGGTCACTACCCTCTTCTGGGTATCTCTTTCTTTTTGTTCTCCCCTTTTGTATTGTTATCACACTAACTGTACAGTATATTTTTAAGGCATTTTCTGTTCTCTAAGGCAAAAGAGGACTGTATCTTCTAAAATTATGTTTAATGCTGTTCCATTCCAATGTATATTTTATATCTTGACTTTGTAACTAATGTAACTAATGCTGGCCTTCCAGCTGTATGTATCTTACTAACTTTCTGAAAAATAAAGGAATTACAAAAAAGTTTTAGGTGCAGTAAAATATTTACAGAAAAATAAAAAAAGGTTGCAAAATAGTGAGACGAAATTTACAGCAAAGGAACAGAATGAAAAAAAAATACCTGCATTTGAAATGTCCGTGCCTAATCAGTGTTTCTAAGATGATTTCCTGGTTCTGTGATGATGTTTCATTGATGGTACTTGAGAACTGACAATTGATCTTGGCGGTCCTTTTTCTCTGGATCACAAGGGGGGCCATACCCCTTTGGCATTCGCATGAGAGGGCGTTTTCAATGTCCAGGGCAGGCCGTTGCGAGACATGCTGCATAATCTATGTATGGATTATGAAAATCATACCTCAAGATTGGGCCACCTGGCAGATCTTCCAGTAAGAGATTCAATCTCGGCATAAATAAAGCTTTCAAATGGCTCCAAACATGAGAGTGCTGAGACCTTCTAGGACCATGGGGAGGGAATAGACTAGTTCTATCCCTCCTTGGGTAACAAGGGGTGAATGTTTATACTTGAATTATCCGGGCTGAAATTCTACATTCAAATATGTATGTTTTATCACTATGGCATATTCCTACTGGAAATTATGGGTTGATGTAGCTTTTATGTAAGTTTTAGGGTAGAGAAAGAGGGTCGTCCCAAGGTTAGAGCTGCCAGGGGAATTTATGGGCAAACATCAGTTTGTTGTATGTTTGTTCAAGATAAGCGAACAGGGCTTCTTCCTGACCAGCCATGGACCATAATCAGAGGCCCCTTTGACGTTGATCTGGCCAGAGAGAGAGGGGGTGTAAATGAGAAGCTCTGTCCTACTTCAAACTGCCATGTTAGAAGGAGAGGAAAAAAAAACTTAGCAGCCATTTAAGTAGCTCCCCTTCCAAAATGGAGTCCGTCTTGCTTCGGGCGTGTTATCATTACTTTGTGTGTGTCTCATGCGTGATACCATCACAATTGCAACCTTTGTAATCCCGATAGTTCCCTCACTGGTGTCAGTAGTTTTTATTTTTTATTTTTATTTTATTATTTTGTTACAATTTCCTTTTATTTCTTTTACAATTTTATTTTTACAATTTTTTTAGGAGCTCTGTTGGGGGGCTTTGATGAGATATCAGGGGTCTAAACAAACCTCAGCTCTCAATTTCCATCTGTGTAGCCTCAGCTGCATAGAATGAATGGACAGGAATAGCTGTGTGCACCGAGCCTCCCATTCATTCAGAAACTGAAGTATAGCAAAAACAGTTTACTATGCTTCATTTATGAATGAACCAATTGGTACCAATCACTGACTCTGTTCATTCAAATAAGGAAGGAGCCGGTAAATGACAAATTTACCGACCCGTTCCCATCACTCCATCGTGACACGTCTTCTACGACAGCTGGCAGGAGAGAGGAGGGGGAAGACAGTAGCTCTGTGGGGGGGGGGGGGGGCAGGGAAGCACACAGGGACCCTGGGAACAGCAGAAAACAAGTAAACTGGACAGGGGAAATGGAGGAGATTGGTTCCTCTAAATGCCACCCCCAGTATCCCTTCAGGTGTACAAGGGAGGCACATGGGCCACCTGGACCATGAGGCCCAGTTGCGATTGCAACCCCTGCAACCCCTATGGTTACGCCCCTGACTGTATATATGTAAATATGTATGTATATATATATATATATATATATATATCTGGTTGCATTTTACACCCTATTTAACTGCATAATTATTTGAAGCACTAACATTTCATCCGCAGACAGGACTCCTGTCCCTAATATTTTTTTATGATTACTTTATTTCTATCCACGGCATGATGTGGTTATGATAACCTTTTCTCAAGAAATGACAGCTGGTTGCTATGAACAAAAAATCCACTTTTATTCTTTTGTTCCTCTGTCAGCCCCATTGTGGCAGGTTTAATTGTTTTATGGACTCTTTACTGCATGAATATTTTTTTCTTTATGTGTATATTTTAGCATTGATTTTCAGATGTAAACTTTCTAAAATTCCTCTTGAACCCTTTTATAGGAACTTTTTGAAAAAGAGCAGACAACAGGGAAAGAGCTTAATGCCCTGAGCAAAAATGAGGCTGAGCACCGAGAACGGATTCTGCAACTTGAGAGTGAAATCCATATCATGAATCGGAACCTGCTTGAAAAAGAGAAACAGACAGATATGTATGTATGACTATTGTGTTAAAATGCTGTATAGTCATAGGCTGGCTATAGACAGGCAAATGCATCAAATGAGAATGAAAGGCAGGCTGAGAGCTGTCCATCTCCATATGATTCCAATAAGCATCAAAACCCATCAAAATATGCTCCAGATCTTAAAGCGGAGTTCCACCCTGTTAAAAGTCAGCAGCTACCAAAAGGGTAGCTGCTGACTTTTAACAATCGGCCACTCACCTGTCCATCGTTCCAGCGATACGGCCGCCCGAGGGCTCGCTCGTCTCCCCCTCCCCTCGGGGGCGCCGGCATCACAAGTGTGGGATCCCGGCTTTTGCTTGAAACCCGGGCACTCATTGCGCATGCGCGAGTCGCGCTGCGGCTTGTGAATGGCTCGGCTTATCTTCTGGGACCTGGGACGTATCCCAGAAGATCGCCGAGAGGGAGGGGGGAAGGTGAACTTCCTTCCCGCTCCTCGGCATCAGGAGAGGAAGTGGACCCCCCCAAAAAAATGGCATGCCAATTATGGCAGGTCAGGAGGTTACCTCCTCTTAAAGGGGAAATTCCACTTTTGGGTGGAACTCCGCTTTAAAGGCACCCTGTCCCCAACTTAAACAAATTTGCAGATGAAAGCATAAAAAATCAACTGAAAATGCTTAGTTGCAGCATTTTTCTATTTCTATAAATTATTTTTTATTTACTTGCAGTGTGGGTTTGAATTCGCTAGAAAATTGAATTAGTCAATCCCCTAGTACACAACCCTCCGCCTTGCATGCCATAACCCTCTCCTCATTTAGGGGTGTCTAATTACTCTCTGTGCTGGCCAAGGTCCTCCATCCCTTCCCTCACCTCCCTACATAACCTTTAATGTAGCTGCGGGTGAGTAGCGTAGGTGAACACTATACAGTGTCACTAGAGTCTGCTGGGGCTGCTGACATCACATCCAAGATGACCATGTCCAGCAGCAGTCTCAGGACTTGTGGAATGTCAGAACGTTGGCTTTCTGACATACATTAAAAGAGAAGTAGGGCCAAAGCTGGCCCTACTTCTATGGATCACAGGAGTGTAGTTCATTCAGCACTCCTGTGACCCATGTTCAGCCGGCAGTGGTCTAAAGTTTGCTGTCCACTGATGTCACATAGACGGTCCAGGCTCTGAATCAATCTTGACTTTAAAGTTGGGATCCACTTAGATGCCTGCACCAGCAGTTGGCTTAGCCTCTCAGCGAGACAGGCGTATCTGCCCCCTCCTTAGTCCGGCGGTCCAGTGAGCACTGGAAGCGCAGAGAAAAGAGACGACTGATAGTCACTGGTTCCCTGCACACTGAAGACTGAGAAGCAAGCAAACAGAGGCCTTTGATCGCTCTTAGAAGCAGCGGGGGATAGCTGCAGCATTAGACCAATGCTGCATCCACCTAGGCAAGTTTTTTTGTCAGTTTCCGGAGACAAACGAACGAAGAGTCAGAAGTCACACGTCCCTTGGTCACTGATAGTCAGCAGAGAAAAGAGACGCGAAGGTCACGAGTGACCTGGCGGCCTGATTCCTCCCCCGTCTATGCGGACAGAGCGACTCTCCGATTCGGTTGACGACCACGTCCGTAGATTCACCTAGGGTTGAAATTTCAGTTCTAACTAAGTCTCGGACCTGGCAGATACACTGTAGTCACCTGTCGTTTGAAATCTGGTGACGGCCGACTTGTACCCAGTGTCCTCACGACTTACTTGATGTGAGGACACTAGGTATCTTCATCCCGGTCGAAACCGGGATGAAGAGAAAAT
>BLSH010529579.1:273112-285431 GCA_018402905.1 Glandirana rugosa
GTGGACGGGTAGTCTCATGGGCTCATGGACAGTGGACGGGTAGTCTGACAGGTACACGGGTTCTCTGATGGGCAGGTGACAGGTACTCGGGTACTCTGATGGGCAGGTGACAGGTACTCGGGTACTCTGATGGACAGGTGATAGGTACTCGGGTACTCTGATGGGCAAATGACAGGTACTCTGAGGGGCAGGTGACAGGTACTCGGGTACTCTGATGGGCAGGTGACAGGTACTCGGGTACTCTGATGGGCAGGTGACAGGTACTCGGATACTCTGATTGGCAGGTGACAGGTACTCTGGTACTCTGATGGGATGGTGACAGGTACTCGGGTACTTTTATGGGCAGGTGACAGGTACTCGGGTACTCTGATGGGATGGTGACAGGTACTCAGGTACTCTGATGGGCAGGTGACAGGTACTCGGGTACGCTAATGGGCAGGTGACAGGTACTCGGGTACTCTGATGGACAGGTGACAGGTACTCGGGTACTCTGATGGACAGGTGACAGGTACTCTCATGGGCTGTGACAGGTACTCTGATGGGCTGTGACAGGTACTTTGATTGGGTGGTGACAGGTCCTCTTTATTGGAAGGGGGGCAATCAGTGTGCTTGGTGCTGACAGTAAGCGGTAACGAGCTGTTACCGCTATCTCCTCCTCACACACGATCGGTGTGTGAAGAGGAGAACCTGGTAACAGCTCGTTACCGCGGATTCCCGTCATTTTGTGACCGGCTGTGATTGGACACAGCCGGTCACGTGGTAAAGAGCCAATATTATTGGCTCTTTACCGTGATTGGGGTTGGGCTTTGTCCGAGGGACAAGCCCGCACCCCGATCGCCACACTGCGCGCCCCCGGGGGCGCGCACGAGTGGCGTGCACGCCGCTCTGTGTCTGTTGTTGTTAGTGACCGGCTGTGATAGGAGACAGCCGGTCACGCGGTAAAGAGCCAATTTTATTGGCTCTTTACCCCGATCACGGAAGACCGGGGTCCCGAGGGACACGGTCGGTCCCCGATCGCCGCGATGCGGGCCCCTGAGGGCCCGCAAAGCGGCGAAAACATGTGGACGTCATATGACGTCCACTTAGCATGGGGGGTGCACCTTGCCGACGTATAATTACTATACGCCGGTAAGGAAGTGGTTAACAGTGAGAGACAGAATAACAACAAAAGAATACAGAGAAACGCATTTCAAAAAAGTTATAAATTGATTTGCATTTTTGAGTGAAATAAGTATTTGACCCATTGGCAAAACATGACTTTGTACTTGGTGGCAAAACCCTTGTTGGCAATCACAGAGGTCAGACATTTGTTGTAGATGGCCACCAGGTTTGCACACATCTCAGGAGGCATTTTGTCCCACTCCTCTTTGCGGTTCCTCTCCAAGTCATTAAGGTTTCAAGGCTGACGTTTGGTAACTTGAACCTCCAGCTCCCTCCACATATTTTCTATGGTATTGAGGTCTGGAGACTGGCTAGGCCACTCCAGGACCTTAATGTGCTTCTTCTTGAGCCACTCCTTTGTTGCCTTGTCCGTGTGTTCTCACCCAAGATTTGACGGTACATGGCCCCGTCTATTGTCCCTTTGATGCAGTTAAGTTGTCCTGTCCCCTTAGCAGAAAAACACCCCAAAGCATAATGTTTCCAGCTCTACGTTTGACGGTGGGGATGAGGTTCTTAGGGTCATAAGCAGCATTCTCCAAACACGGCGAGTTGTGTTGATGCGAAGGAGCTCGATTTTGGTCTCATTTGACCTCAACACTTTCACCCAGTTCTCCTCTGAATCATTCAGGGATGATCGGTGCGGCGGTGGGAGAAGTTACAATCACCGATCTCCTTGTGCGGCTTTCAATAAAGCAGCTGACAGCCTCTTCTCCTCCTCTCAACCTCTGTGGCTTTCAGCTGTTTTATTGAAAGCCACACAGGGAGATGGGTGATTGTAACTCTCCCCCCCCCCCCCCCGCTGCACCCATCACCCCTGAGTGTCCCCTGTATCCTTCTCTCTATGTCCTTCTCTGTGCTCCTCCGGCCACCACACCCCTCCTCCTCCGGGCCTCCTTGTCCAACTCCAGTCCCCCTCTGTGTGCTCCTCTGGTCCCTCCCCCTCCGGTCCCTCTCTGTGCTCTTCTGGCTCTCCACTTGTCCTGGGATCGTTCAGGATAGAGAGCGGAGGAAGGAGCTGGTAAAGCTGTCATGTACCGACTCCTTCCTTTTTGGAATAGACAGAGTCGCTGACTCTCTCCATTCATAACTGAGCATCGTAAACTGTGTTTATGATGCTTCAGGTTAATGAATGGGGAGGAGCCACTGTCTCCTCTTCATTCATCTTCAGTGCAGCTGAGGCTGCTGAGAAATGGACTGGGGAATCTCTATCCTCAGTCCCTTTCCCTGTCTAAAAGGGGAGACCCCTGATCACCCCCACACCCCACAGAGTTGATTAATAAAAATAAAAGGAAACATTGTAATAAATAAATATTTAAAATAGTAAAATTGTAAACATATTAAAAAATGTAATTGTAAAAAATAAAATTGTGAAAAAAATTAAAACTACTGACACAGTCCACACCTCATCAGTGTCACCTATCAATGTCCATCAGTGCTGCATATTAGTGCCACTGTCGCATGACATAAAAAATAAAGTATCGTTAATCGGTATCAGCAAGTACTTGAAAAAAAGTATCGGTACTTGTACTCGGTCTTAAATAAGTTGTATTGGGACAACCCTATTAATTAGAAAACTTCAGATGGGCCTGTACATGTGCTGCAGGATTTTAGTCCTTCACAGCGTAGTGTGTTACCAATTGTTTTCTTGGTGACTATGGTCCCGGCTGCCTTGAGATCATTGGCAAGATTCTCCTGTGTAGTTCTGGGCTGATTCTGCACTGTTCTCATGATTATTGAAACTCCACGAGGTGAGATCCTGCATGGAGCCCCAGACCGAGGGAGATTGACAGTTATTTTTGTGTTTCTTCCATTTGCAAATAATCACACCAACTATCTTCACCCTCTCACCAAGCTTCTTGGCGATGGTCTTGTAGCCCATTCCAGCCTTGTGTAGGTCTACAATCTTGTCCCTGACATCCTTGGACAGCTCTTTGGTCTTGGCCATGGGGGAGAGATTGGAATCTGATTGATTGCTTCTGTGGACAGGTGTCTTTTATACAGGAAACAAGCTGAGATTAGGAGCACTCCCTTCAGGAGAGTGCTCCTAATCTCAGCTCGTTACCTGTATAGAAGACACCTGGGAGCCATAAATCTTGCAGATTGATAGGGAATCAAATACTTATTTTGTTCATTAAAATGCAAATCAATTTATAACTTGTTTGAAATGCTTTTTTCTGGATATATTCGTTGTTATTCTGTCTCTCACTGTTAAAAGAAACCTACCATTAAATGTATTGACTGGTCATTTCTTTGTCAGTGGGTAAACGTAGAAAATCAGCAGGGGATCAAATACTTTTTTCCCTCACTGTATGTGTGAATGTGAGTTAGGAACCTTAGATTGTAAGCTCCTTGAGGGCAGGGACTGCTGTGAATGTACAATATATATGTAAAGTGCTGCATATGGCGCCATATACAGTATCTCACAAAAGTGAGTACACCCTTCACATTTTTGTAAATATTTTATTATATCTTTTTATGTGACAACACTGAAGAAATTACACTTTGCTGCAATGTAAAGTAGTGAGTGTACAGCTTGTATAACAGTGTAAATTTTCTGTCCCCTCAAAATAACTCAAAACACAGCCATTAATGTCTAAACCGCTGGCTACAAATGTGAGTATACCCCTAAGTGAACATGTCCAAATTTGGCCCAATTAACCATTTTCCCTCCCTGGTGTTATGTGACTCGTTAGTGTTACAAGGTCTCAGGTGTGAATGGGGAGCAGGTGTGTTAAATTTGGTGTTATCGTTTTTACTCTCTCATACTGGTCACTGAAAGTTCAACATGGCACCTCATGGCAAAGAACTCTCTGAAGATCTGAAAAAAAGAATTGTTGCTCTACATAAAGATGGCCTAAGATATAAGAATATTGCCAAGACCCTGAAACTGAGCTGCAGCATGGTGGCCAAGACCATATACAGAGGTTTAACAGGACAGGTTTCACTAAGAACAGGCCTCACCATGGTCGACCAAAGCAGTTGATTGCACTTGCTCAGTGTCATATCCAGGGGGTGTCTTTGAGAAATAGACATATGAGTGCTGCTTGGATTGCTGCAGAGGTTGAAGGAGTGGGGGGTCAGCCTGTCGGTGCTCAGACCATATGCCTTACACTGCATCAAATTGGTCTGTGTGGCTGTCGTCCCAGAAAAAAGCCTCTTCTAAAGATGATGCACAAAAAACCTGCAAACAGTCTGAAGACAAGAAGACTAAGGGCATGGATTACTGGAACCATGTCCTGTGGTCTGATGAGACCAAGATAAACTTATTAGGTTCAGATTGCGTCAAGCGTGTGTGGCGGTAACCAGGTGAGGAGTACAAAGACAAGTGTTTCTCGCCTACAGTCAAGCAAGGTGGTGGGAGTGTCATGGTCTGGGGCTGCCGGCACTGGCGAGCTACAGTTCACTGAGGGAACCATGAATGCCAACATGTACTGTGACGCACTGAAGCAGAGCATGATCTCCTCCCTTCTGAAACTGGGCCACAGGGCAGTATTCTAACATGATAACGACCCCAAACACACCTCCAAGACGACCACTGCCTTGCTAAAGAAGCTGAGCATTGTAGCAAAGTGTAATTTCTTCAGTGTTGTCACAAGAAAAGATATAATAAAATATTTACAAAAATGTGAGGGGTGTACTCACTTTTGTAAGATACTGTACAGTAAGTACCTGTAATAAATAAAATCATATCTCTACCTTGAGCCTGGGCGCAGGAATCAGGAAAGATAACATAGGATCAGTAATGCTAAACCAGGAAGTAACAGAGTGATCTTCCTGCCTAATTAAAGAGTGTATATCATAAGAATGGATTACCAAAATAAGAAATCCTTTGGTAGCCCCTTGCCGATCTTGATTTCACTTTGTTAAAAAAGGCTCAACTTTGCTCTGCTCATGTTGAGGCTAACTCCTGGGCTCTTACAGCTGCCCAGTCCAGTGAGAGCACCTCAGTGTGCAATAGAAGTATTTGCACCACATGTAGGGAGATGGAACAGGTAAATAGAACTTAGCTTCTACAAGTCTTGGCCTACAAGTTAGGGAAATCAATTCCTTGTTTCAAAGGATGTATGTATGGAATTGGCCTTTTTTGGGTAAACTGTTCTCCTTCTGTTCCCCCTTAAAACTTACAGTCTTGCACATCATGTTAGCAGTTTATAGATAAAAACATTTAAACTAATAATCCAGGTGTAACTTGAAATCAGAGAAAGGGGCAAAAATTAAGGCTGCATTCACACCTGAGCTTTGCGTTTTTGAGCTTTTTTTTTTTTTTGGTTAGGTTAGGTTAGGGGTTAATTAATTAGTTTATTTATATTATCTACTATTATTATATTAGTACATTTTTTTTTTTGTTAGGGTTAGGCCCCTTTCACACGGGGAAGACTCTGTCTGCTGATCCCCGCTGAACAGGTGGATGACAGATTTATGTCCGCTCCGCTTATGCAGAGTTGACATGGACACAATCCGCTCTCCTATATGGGTGATTGAAAGTAACTGGATCGCCTGTCCATTTACACCCAACTGCCTTCCAATCCAATCTGGCCAGACAGAGGGGAACAGATCCCCATCCGTTTTTTACAGATAAAATCAGATTGGATGCAGGCCGCTTCATAGAGCAGAATGGAGGACCCGATCAGGTCCATCTGAAAAATGGACAGGCTGACCTGATCTGAACCTTCGTGTGAAAGGGGCCTTAGGAGGTTAGGGTAGGGGTTAGGCATTCAATGGGAAGAAATGTCACCAGCACATCAAGGATTCCTCAAAAGGGTCCAAAGCTTTATTTCGTGGTCCCCCCTTCATGGCTCCGAAATGTGGCCTTTGTGTGTACCATGTGACCATGAAATAAAGCTTTGGACCCGTTTGAGGAATCTTTGGTGTGCTGGTGACATTTCTGCACACTGAGTATCTACAGTTCCCAGCCGTGGTCACTGTAGCACCCACTAATACTGAGCAGCCATCTTCAGGAACTTGTGCGTTGCAAATATTATGGTTGGAGTTAGGGGTTAATTAAATAATTTTATTTATTACTATTATTTATTTTTATTTAATTATTGCATTTGATCAAAAATACACTAAAAAACGTGCAAATCACGTTTCAATGGAGAAGAAAAACACTTCACAAACGCACCAATCTGCCCACTCAAGCTTAAAAAGTAGCGTTAAAACATTTTGGAACTTCGGATGTTTGACTTCAGGCAACTTGGAACGCAGATGTGAATCACCGACTTAGAGAATAACTGATTTTTTTTTTATCTCCCTGACCATTTGGGAGCTTCAAGTTACAAAATGCTTATGTGTGAATGGGGCTTAAAGGAGGAGCCCAGGAAGAGCACACAACTCCTTTGTTTGCCTTCTCATGTGCAGGTACTACTGCAGCTTACAGTAAAGAAAGAAACAAATGTGGGAAAAATGAAATAGTTTAGTAAGGAGTGGGTGAAATGATTTGAATAAAATCATACTTAAAATAGACCTCCGTAATTCAAAGAAGAAATACAATTCCTCCCCTTCTGCTAGCAAAAAACTTTTACAGTTTTCCTCTAAGGTATGAATTTTATTTTAGGCAAAGAGAGACCAGATTGTGAATCTGAAAGCAGAAAAGCTGACTTTGGAAAGCAACCTGCAAGAAGAGAGAAGCCAACGACAGAAACTTCAGTGTAAACTAAACCAGGAAAAAGATGCATGTCAGGTAAACGACATCTGTCCTATCAGGAAACAATGGCCAATACAGAGGGCAGGTATGGGATGCATTTGGACTGCAATTGCTAACCTCCTTCAACCCCTTATCTACCAAGGTGCACTTATAAATGTCCTTGTGTTCAAGGGGTTTATACAAGCTCACAACTGCTGCTGCAGCCATGAGCTTGGTTTTTATTTTTTTTCAGCCCACGAGCAGCTATTAAGTAAAAGTGAGCCAGGCATTTTTACAGTACCGGGAGCTTGGCATCCTCTCTCCCCCTGGTGCCTGCAGTGGTTGCCAGGCTCTCCCGTTTCGTAAAATGACCCAACATTGAGAGCAAAAGGAGTGATTAATGCCAGGACCAGAAAGAGGGAAACGTGCATACCTGTAACTAACAAAAATATTTTTAACAAAATATAAGCATAACAACTAAAAATGTATTGTGTATGTGAAAAATAAAAAAGGGGGGGTATAGTGGGACTTTAGATGAGGCACCCATGGGTAATTGTGCGCCTCCATCCCTATTCATTGAAACAGAAGAAAGGAGATTGGGACTTTATATGAGGCAGGTATCATCAGACTAAACATAGTTTAATAGACTGGATATCAATCCTTACTTTATATACAAAACACAATAAACATCAATAAATACATAATAAAAGTAGAATAACAGGCAGTTGACCATGTGTGAGCCATAATAAAACGTGTCATGAAATCTAGATATATTGAGCCTTGTATATGATATAATCCGATAACGTAATGAAATAAAACGTGTGTATATATTGTTGAAACAATATATGGGATTGAAACTGCATCCTATAAAGCTCAACGCGTTACATGGATATGTTCTGCTCATCAGGAGCGGATGCTGTGCAGATCTAGAAAAAATATATATATATATAGGCAACATTGTATTCCAAGTAATGACCAAATGATGAAAAGAAAAAGAATTCAAAAGGAAAAAGTTATCCAGCCAGCAATGACTCACATGAGATGTTATATGAAGCCGAAGGGCTGCGAAGGATGTCTAGCCCAGGAGCTGAATCACAGAGGTGACTCTTTTAGTCTGATGATACCTGCCTCATATAAAGTCCCAATCTCCTTTCTTCTGTTTCATATTGTGTTTAGGAACAATTTATAACTGTACATTGACATACCAGCTCATTATAAATACCTTTTTTATGTTCCCTTGGTATTCTTTTTTTAATTCTATATTTGCCTTGTGTTTGAATCTCTAAAGGTTCAGTTATCAGAAAGCAGACGAGAGTTAAATGAGTTAAAATCAGCTCTGAAAGTTGCACAGATGGAAAAGGAACAATTAAGAGAAGAAAAACAGGTAAGCAATAAGTCAGTCCGCAGAGTGCAGTGTAAGGTGTTAGTAGGTTCAGAGTACTTTACGTATATACCTTCATTGTCCCTTACCTTCTCTCTCGTTGTTTTTCTACAAGTAGCTAATGCTGATTCCTAAAATAAAACCTGCTTGTTCAGTACAGGACACAGACATAGTCTTAGATGACTAGGTTATATGGTGCTGCCTTTAGGTGAAACAGACACTGGCAAACAGAACTGTTAAAACCCCCATATAACTCTTCACTCACAGTTAGCCTCAATTTTTTGCTAGTGTCCTGAGATTATGCATATCTTTTTTTCTCCTAAAGGAGTTTTCTTTTGCTATTTTGATTTTTTTTTTTGTCTCTGACTGTGCACCTGCTACCTTAGCTAATGGAATAATTTCCAGATCAGTACCCTAGGCATGCCATTTAGGGCTGCCACCTCATCCCTTTAAAACCAAATACAAATTAATTACACAGGTTCTGCGACTAATTTAATGTACATAAGGCACTAAGTAAGTTTAATTACCACGTTAATCCGTAATAGAACCTGCGCAATTAATATGTGTTCGGTTTTAAAGGGATGAGGTGGCAACCCTAATGCCATTGGCATCATATTTGGACCCCTATGTAGGATAAGACACAGGGCTGGCCTATAAAGTCACTTCAGTCACTGGATCCTGTGTTGGGGGCTCTCCCTCAGTATGCTGTGTGTGAAGTTAGCCACAAGGTGCTGTACAGGTTCAAACAGTGGCGATCCATGCAGGTGTGGCCCAGTCTCTGAAGACCCATTTAGGAGTATGCTCTTCGGAAGTGGAGGTTCCTCCATTCCTCCATAAATATTATGCCTGTCCCAAGTACTGAAGGTTGGTAAGTAAGGGCCTGGCCCTTTAATTATGCAGAGGATGTTCTGCTGCGGGTGTTTTGTCTTCCCCCCTCCATCCCTTTTCTCACCCCAGCCACGATTCCTCACCATCCTACTCATGGCAGATAATTCTGTTTGTGTCGTAGATATTTTTGCTTTTATCTCAGATATTTATTTAGCTCTCAGACATATCTAGGCAGTGCAAGCTGCTTCTCTTAGGCACCACCTAGTAGGCTTTCCTATATTGCACCTCTGTGTGACAGACTTGTGGGCAGGCTTGACCGAAAATTTTGAATTATACCGCAAGTGAGGTGAAAGTGGCGAGTGTTTGTTTTTTTTCTCCGTTCTGCAGTTGATCTGAGCTCCAGCATCCTAGAGTGACACTGGGGCCAGACTTGTTGGGGCTTCCGCTATACCCCTTCAGCCACATTTTTTTGTAAGTACCCACTGGGTTCTCCTCGCATACATACAGTATGGCAGATAATAAGCAGAGGAAAGATAGGGCGAAGGGACATTCAGACACTCAGCTCTCTGTGAGGTCCCTATCCTTTATATTAGGACTCCATGTCTCTCTTCTGGTGCTCTGCATTCCTCCTGTTTAAGCAGGGACACGTTTTTGTCCAAGTTTCCTAGAGTTAGGCTTTAATACATTGAATGTATATTTTATTGTATGCTCTATAAGTACCTGAATTTGACTTTGTATCAGTCTCTTGAAGACACCGCAGACAGGCGCAGACTGAACGAGGGGTAAGCAGCTCAAGGTTCCTTTTAGTTGGGCTGCAGTGCCCATGTGCTAACATGGGACCATACTGATAGTGGTTGACAACAGAGAGGAAGAGAGATGAGCTTGTCAATGTGCAGCTTTTCCTTTCACTGTCCAATTGCAGGCTCCAGGTGGGCGGTGCCGCTGAGCCATACTCCCGGAAGTGTCCTGATGCGGTTTGCTCGGTGGGGGATTGTAGATATACCCGTTCCTAAATGAGATATACAGATGTACAATCTCAGTCGAGTGTGTTAACACAAGAGAGGTCCGCACTATTAATATAGTGATCACCCCATATTGATGTGGAAAAAGGAGAGACGTGGAAGTTTCATTATTGGTGTGTTACACCCCCTTCCTGGTCGACTTAGTTGGCGTATGCCTTTCTAATTCCACCCGTTTTGGTAAGCTCCCATATTGACTGGTTGTTGATCCCTTGTGCATGGGTGCTGTTTTATGGAAGTTGGGACTCCATTTCTCCCTTTAGATTGCACATATGAACTATTCTACAGTTATTTAACACCTCAGAATTCCTTTATGAACTGGATGACCTTTCACCATTATTAAGGACACAATCTATGAACTATTTAATGCACTTTTTGTCATTCTACGTTTTGCACTTTATACACGTTTCTACCTCATCAACTCATTAAGCGTTATTTATTGCTATTTTTGCACAATATTATTAAGTTTAGTCGTTTATTGTCATTTTGCACATAGTAAATGGGTATTTGACTTTATCCATAAGTTTTTTTCACTTCAAATGATTATTTCTAGCGCTACACTGTTTATCACATTTTCTTTGCAATATTGTCTGTTGTCATGCTGCCTGCTTATTGATTTATTGGAATTAACGCGGTATTCTGCCTTATAATTTTGAAAAAGGCAAAACCTGTAAGAGTTACAGAAATGAAACAGAGATAAATCGGGCCTCTTGCCCTGTCAAACTAAATATATGTATATATATATATATATATATATATATATACAGTTAGGTCCATAAATATTGGGACATCGACACAGTTCTAATCTTTTTGGCTCTATACACCATCACAATGGATTTGAAATGAAATGAACAAGATGTGCTTTAACTGCAGACTTTCAGCTTTGATTTGAGGGTATTTACATCCAAATCAGGTGAACGGTGTAGGAATTACAACAGTTTGTATATGTGCCTCCCACTTTTTAAGGAACCAAAAGTAATTGGACAGATTAACAATCATAAGTCAAACTTTCACTTTTTAATACTTTGTTGCAAATCCTTTGCAGTCAATTACAGCCTGAAGTCTGGAATGCATAGACATCACCAGATGCTGGGTTATATCCCTATTGATGCTCTGCCAGGCCTCTACTACAACTGTCTTCAGTTCCTGCTTGTTCTTGGGGCATTTTCCCTTCAGTTTTGTCTTCAGCAAGTGAAATGCATGCTCAATCAGATTCAGGTCAGGTGATTGACTTGGCCATTGCATAACATTCCACTTCTTTCCCTTAAAAAACTCTTTGATTCCTTTCGCAGTATGCTTCAGGTCATTGCCTATCTGCACTGTGAAGTGCCATCCAATGAGTTCTGAAGCATTTGGCTGAATATGAGCAGATAATATTGCCCGAAACACTTCAGAATTCATCCTGCTGTCAGCAGTCACATCATCAATAAATATAAAAGAGAACCAGTTCCATTGGCAGCCATACATGCCCACGCCATGACACTACCACCACCATGCTTCACTAATGAGGTGGTATGCTTTGGATCATGAGCAGTTCCTTTCCTTCTCCATACTCTTCTCTTCCCATCACTCTGGTACAAGTTGATCTTCGTCTCATCTGTCCATAGGATGTTGTTCCAGAACTGTGAAGGCTTTTTTAGATGTTGTTTGGCAAACTCTAATCTGGCCTTCCTGTTTTTTAGGCTCACCAATGGTTTACATCTTGTGGTGAACCCTCTGTATTCACTCTGGTGAAGTCTTCTCTTGATTGTTGACTTTGACACACATACACCTACCTCCTGGATAGTGTTCTTGATCTAGCCAACTGCTGTGAAGGGTGTTTTCTTCACCGGGAAAGAATTCTTCAGTCATCCACCACAGTTGTTTTCCGTGGTCTTCCAGGTCTTTTGGTGTTGCTGAGCTCACCGGTGCGTTCTTTCTTTTTAAGGATGTTCCAAACAGCTTTTGTGGGAAGTGTCGTCAACCGATCTAGTTCTTGTGATAGGTCCTCCATCCACATACACACAGTTTCAGTTGTTAGTTCTCTTCTGAAGTGGTCTCACTTATGTCTCCCAAGTGGTGTTCTACATTTGGTAACCACTCGGATTTTTTGTCCTTCCGGTCTAATCTCAAACGGTTTGTTGTAGATTTTTTCGGAAGTGTCAAGACCTTGTTGTAGGATACCTGTCTACTCTGCTTCTAGTTGAACATGGTCTCACTACCCTTCTCTTCTCATACCTCTTCCTTTCCTTGACGAGTACTAGGTTTCGTATGGTGGAGTAATCACTTCGTACCACCACCATCACAGTACCGCACCCGTACATACCG
>BLSH010529579.1:286793-347198 GCA_018402905.1 Glandirana rugosa
ACTTTTCTCAGTTCACGGGCAGTTATTTTGCGCCTTGGTTTTTCCACACGCTTCTTGCGACCCTGTTGGCTATTTTGAATGAAACGCTTGATTGTTCGATGATCACGCTTCAGAAGCTTGGCAATTTTAAGAGTGCTGCATCCCTCTGCAAGATATCTCACTATTTTTGACTTTTCGGAGCCTGTCAAGTCCTTCTTTTGACCCATTTTGCCAAAGGAAAGGAAGTTGCCTAATAATTATGCACACCTGATATAGGGTGTTGATGTCATTAAACCACACCCCTTCTCATTACTGAGATGCACATCACCTAATATGCTTAATTGGTAGTAGGCTTTCGAGCCTATACAGCTTGGAGTAAGACAACATGCATAAAGAGGATGATGTGGTCAAAATACTCATTTGCCTAATAATTCTGCATACAGTGTAGAAAATCTGTAGGTGAACGTAGTACCATGTATGGCTTTCTGAGGTTCCCGTAAGTAAAGCCTTTATTATGTAAACTTCACAAATAAATATTGTATCATATTATATGTAATATACTATAATATTTGTTCATTTCTTGAGTGACAAGGAATTTAGAAACAGTTGGGTTATACTGCCACCTACAGGAGGTTGGCAAACAGAAAAAGTTGTAAACTCCCATACAACTACTCTACCCAGCATGCCCCATTTTTAATACAGTACAGAACTTATATTCATATTCAGAGATGACTGGGTTATAGGGGCGTAGCTCCAGGTTTTGGCAAAAAGATAACTGCTTGGTCCCTCATACATCCCAGCAAGCCCCATGTCTTTGCTTATGTTTAGGTGCTGAATGTCTCCTTTCTACTGAGTGGGTATTTTGTTAGTTATACTTACCGATTTCTATGATCAACTTTCCCTTGGTGCATGATGGCATCTTGCGTAGCTTCCAGATTGGTGCCCCACTGTGAGCGCTACAGGGGACCATACCTGGATTCTGTCAAAGAATATGCAGGGCCAGCTTGTGAAGTCACTTTGGTTACTGGACTACTTCTTTGTCTTCTAAGGTCACAGTGAGTAACATCTACAGGAGCCCTCCTCACAACACATGGCAGAGCACAGGAGGAAGAAGCCTGGGATGGGGAAAAGTTGTTTCCTGACAACTTTTTTGCTGGTCTCTCCTGGGGATTCTGCCATTGATAACTTGCTCACTTGTCCCCCTCTTACTCTTTCCCCTTCTCAGACATTTCCATTGCCCTGTCTGGTGTTCTGCACTTCTTGATTTTTCAGCCTCTATGTCTGCTTTTATGGAGAGGATTTTAAATCTGATTCAAACAGCAGGTCACCAGGGTCGCAAACACCCTTTGCCTCCCTCCCCGCCAGAGTCTGTTTCTGATACATCTCTAGTGGAGTCTCTTACCTGGAAGAGGAGGGGGGGGGGTGGAGGCTTCAGCCTCCTTTTAGGAGGAGCACTCATCTGCTGTCTTATCGCCAAAGCTCTGTGACACTATCTTGGTGCTAAATATTGAAGTTTGGACCTGTTTCACACTGAGCCCACCAGAGGCCTCCTGATCTAAGTTTACCAGTATGAATTATCTTAAAAAGCGCAAACTGACAAATAATTTTCTTGTACACTCCTTAGTGTAGGACATCCTATATAGCAACTGGCTGCATCCTAAAAATGTGTATGTCCTGCCAACACATTTAGCTTAACAATACCTTATAAAATACTAGTTTTTCAAAAAAATTAGGTTGATTCAGCTATTGATCCTTCTTTGGGTTGGCATTCTGACCGGATCTCCGTTGGCCATCACCTGAGAGCTGATGGACCTTCACCCTTGGGAGATGTTAAAAATGTTACCTGTAATAGGACAGGCTCTATGAATTTTGTGACATAGCAGTGCCTACTCACAGGGCATACTGAATATGTGTCACAGAATTCAAGGAAGTAAATGCGTGGTATTCTTGTTAATTTAATATACAAATGTTAAGATTGTTGACCATAAATACGCTTTAAGTCAGTGGTCCTCAACCTTAGTGAGAACCAACAGTATAAAAAAAAGCTTATATACCTACAATAAAAGCATAGCAGTGTAAAATATGCTTTTAAAATTTGTTAAAATTCAGTAATCAGTTCTGCACCCCCCCCCCCCCCCAGTGTAAAATAACACCTCAGTTAATGTTTGAAGAGGATTTTTATTTTTTACAGCACAGGTACTATGAGGAACTGTATGGTGCATATTATTCCTTATTTCTCTTACCAGTACAGGTTTTCTATAAAATGTTATGATATTGCTTTAGAACGTGACTATGCAGTTCTTGATTCTTGTGCCACCTTCATATCCTTTGCCACAGATACCAGCAAGATAACGCACACCTAAATGAAGACATCCCCTACCTCCAAACCTCATTCTCCCCACAAAAAATCTTAATGTAGCAGCCTTTCTTGATGAAGGCAGTAGAGAGTGGCTGGTCAGCTCTGAACATAGCACCACTGCTAGCGCTGAAATATGAGCTGTTTAAATACATGGCAGGAGGCAGTAAGTATAGATGCAATCATTTACTGCCTGTCTCAACTTCTTATACCCCTGGCTGCAATTTATAAAATGCTGTCACCAGCAGATACATGCCACTACTATACTTACTTCCTATTTCAATGGTATACATCCAATCTCTTTTAAGCTATGTATGAATCCCCTCCCTGAATGTTGTCATGATAGCTAGACTCTATTAAGCAATAATTCTCAGATTGGGTAATTTTCTGTTGTGACAGCGCAAGGCACCTGTGAGTCCTCTGGTACTAGTTCTGGTGTGACAGCAGTAGCTGTCAGATCAAACAGGAAGCTGCAACCCAGCGAAAGGGAGGCTATGGCCCTGCATCAGGCTGGTGGTTCAGGACCACTATTTTAGGAAGTTTTGACTAATCTATTTACTTTCAGCTAAAATTATCTGTGTTGCTGTGAACAGGGCAGGACAGTAATGTGTCAGATGGAGTCCGTTTTAAATCTATATATAGGACAGCCATAGGTAGTTGTATGTGCCGGCCATATCTGACCACCCTTCATGTTGTCTCTTGGTTGGCAGGTTGATTAATCTATGTGGTCTGCTTGCTTGAACTTGCATATTTATTCAACGATTGCTCTGAGGAAATTACGGCCTCTGCCAGGCATCCCCAGAGATGACTTGTTAAGAGAGAAACAAAAAAATGGTTTCTGAAAAACATGCTTTTTATTTCTGTTGACCAAACATGACTGTTTTTTTTTTTTTCTTTATAAGCACTGACCACCAACAAAAGGGGGACATTGACGACTGAGAACCAATTTAAGGGGAGACATTGATATAAGTTACATCAAGCACACTGACAGCAAATGTAAAGGGACACCCTGACTGCCAGTCTAAGGGAGCAACTGACTACCAATAAAAGGGCACATTGGCCAACAACATAAGGGAATGCTTATTCCTGACCTTTAATGTTTGTAAACTTACAGGTACTCTCTTTGTTGCCCATGGGGTTCATAAGCGGAAAACTACCCTTTGGGCCGCTTCTTTTATTGCATGTGAGTTCTGGCAAGTTCAAATGAACTTCTGGCATGTTCAATTGACTAAAGTGGGAGTGACTTCAGTAGTGCTAATTCCTTGGTTAGTGGGGCAAATCAATATTTGGTACAACAGTGCATGGTCTCAGTATAGAGCACTTCTATATCCAGTGAATTGATGTTTCATATCAACAGTCATTCCACTTATATTTTGTGGGATATGAAACATCCACATCCACTACTATGCTTTTAGGGAGTAAAGCAGTTAAAACATCCTATCTGCTACATCTCTTAGCTTTGCTATCATTGTTGTTATTGTGAACATTTCAGTGCTGCTGCTACATTGGCATTGACAGTTAATTGGTGGTATTGCCCACAGCTACTAGGCAAAAGCTTTCAGATAAAAACTAATATATTATAGCTGAATGCTTGAATATGATGTGTTGGTTCTTTTGCATTTTTGGGCCAAGTATTCTTTATCTTACACCTCTTTTGCCAGTAGGTCTGCCAGAGTCAGATGAAGAGTCCTCTGAAAACAGGAGATTTCCTGTTCATGAAGACCCCTTTACAGTGAGTGAGCAGATCTCTTCCATCTTACCAACCTTCCCTCGAGAATCTCTGAAGGTGGTGATCAATCAGCCAGCACCCATTGCATGTCAGCTACAGCCATTGCCTGAGGACAACCCCGACTCTGTAAGTTGCATATCTAGTACAGCATATACACAAGGGCTTATTCAATAAATCAACACAAAGAGTGCAATTTACTGAAGTCTGATTGTGATAAAATTCTCAGTGCCTACTTTTAAAGGAATTCATTGTATTCCCAGTGCAAAGGAGTAGGACATGTTTTTTTTGTTAATTGATATAACAAGTTAATCATATTTCCTAAAGCTGAACTTTTGACAGAACATAACTATAAATTTATATATTAACTAACCCTCGTTGAGTGTTTAGAAACATGAATTGTCATAAAGCGATGTTAGAATTCATCCATAACACACTGAAGCTACTATGTTCAAATATTGCTGCTGTAAGGCTCGGTTCACACTACTGCGACCTGAAAGTCATGACTTTGCCAGGCGACTTGCTGGCTACTTGAGTACTACTTTGATGTGACTTTAGAAGCGACTTTCAGGGATGCATGGGTAGTCTTCCTGTAATGTCGGATCCAAATCACATCAATATAGATGAGGATCCGACTTAGAAGCAATTTCCATTAAAGTTTATGGACACAAGTCGGATAGAAGTCACCTTGAAGTAGTACTGTATAAGAAACCTTTTCTAAAGTGGGAGTGACTTCAATAGTGCTAATTAAAGTGGTTGTCAACTCGTGACAACCAATTTCACCTACAGGTAAGCCTATAATAAGGCTTACCTGTAAGTGCCCTGCACGGTTTAGGAGATATACAGTTTACTAAATGTGCCAACCTCATTTCGGCACATGCGCAGTGAAGAAACGGGCTCCGTGCCGTTCCTTCACTGAGATCGTGCCGTGACTGGTGGCTCCCGCGCGCATGTGCGGGAGTGACATCACACGACTCCGGTCACAGAGCAGGAGATCGCGGCCCCGGAAGGAAGAAGGGCTGAAGATGGACACTGCCTGCACAGCGCTGGACGTCGCAGGCTTCTTTTGCAGGTAAGTGACACATAATGGGCTACTATGCGATGCATAGTAGCCCATTATGGATCTACTTTGCAGGGGAATGTAGAGGAAGTAAACCCCCCTTGCCGCAGACTCTGCACATGAGGAAGTCAGATGCTGTCCCTACATGGAGGTGCTATAGTATGTGGTGAGGGAAGGACTGCAATGGAGTGTAAAGTTTTTTTTTCTTCTTCCATGTAGAGATCCCTTTCTTCCTGATTCAGGAGGGTTGGGATGCTATTGTCTAAAGCTTTTCCCATCAATTTCTTCAGACAGGGTAGGACACAGCAAACTATTAAGGCAAGGAGAACTAGAATAATCAGCACAGTCACTCCTGTCTGTGCTAGGACCGTCTGCCACCCGCTCCTCCAACTAAAATATTGGTCCCATGGGTCTGTGACACCTGAGTTCTTTTTCAGTTCCACTGACAGGTCCTCTAATTTCTTAATGGCTAATGTAACTTTACCAATCGGGCCAGTGTTGTCAGGGATGTAGGTGCAACACGTCCCTGTACCTTCTATCATTTTACAAACGCCCCCCTTCTCTACTAGAACCATGTCCGGGGCCATTCTATTCTGAAACGTCATGTAGGATGTGGGGTCCAACTGGTCAGCAATCCCCTGTAGGGTATCCGTGGTATAATTCCCAAATCTTTGCTGATTATAGTAGATGTAATTTATCCAATGTACATTCTTGTTGACAGTGATTATTGGTGTTAGGGACTCAAAGCCTGCTTTTACCTGGTCTCTAGCTTTAAACTCATCAGGCACCCCCCTTGGGACTCCAATGGCATCTATATATACATGAGGGTCAAAGCTTCCAGGAAGGGTTTTCCGTTTCCTCTTCCGGCTAGGTGCTGGGTCAGGGTGTGCGTTAGGGGTATTTTCTGCTAAGATATGGGGAGGCATGTACCTGTTTTTAGCAGGGTCATCCTTTTTAACAAGGATTTCCTCTTCTTATCTGTTCTATTCAGTGCACTCTGTGGTTGGTACCCCCAGTCTACTCCTGTATTCCACCCCACTGACCCCCAATAGTCAAAATTATGTTCCCAGTAACTATTTGTGACACATATATAGGTGGATGCATACTGAGACCTCTTTCTAGGGGTGTTATACCAATTACATTGCCAGGTAACCTCTGAGGGACAGGAGACTATGTTGCAGTAATCAAAGGTGAAAGTGGCCACATGTGTGTTGGATGAGTTGTACCAAAATTGTGTAATGCCCTCCTTTTTTTTATAATGGCCACTTGTTGAGCTCCCACCAACCCCACCAGAAAAAGGATATACAATATGGACTTAATGGTGCAGGCAGTGTCTTGTCCTCAGGGGTTGGGACTTTCTTGCAGTGGGAGGCGTGGATCCAAATGTTCTTCCCAGCCAACTTGACAGATGTGGTTGTGGTCAGCAGGACCTGGAAGGGATCATCATATCTGGGTTCAAGGGAATGTTTTCTCACAAACTTCCTCACTAGTACCCAGTCTCCAGGTACCAGCCTGTGTGTTCCTCTATCTAATTCAGGATCTGGAATGGAAGAAGACACTTGGGCATGTATTTGGGTTAATTCTCATGACAATGCAGTTACATAGTTAGTCAACACATCATATTGCAACTGTAACTGTTGTGGAAAATAACAACCAAGCCTGAGAGCCAACCCAAACAAAATTTCATAAGGGGATAGGGAGTGTTCTCCCTTAGGTGTGTATCTGACACTGAATAGGGCAATGGGCAGGCTGTCCGGCTAAGTCATGCCAATCTCGTGGGCCATTTTCAGCATTCGGGTTTTTAAGGTACCATTCATTCTTTCTACCTTCCCACTACTCTGGGGGTGATAGGGTGTGTGAAAAGCTAGGGTAACCCCCCAGTGCAGTCCAGATTTCCTTGGTCACTGAGGCTGTGAAGGCGGGGCCTTGGTCACTCTCTATCACCTCTGGGACCCCATATGTACATATTATCTCGGTGAGGAGTTTTTTAGCAGTGGTCTTGGCCGTCATATTGGTGACTGGGTATGCTTCCGGCCATCCTGAAAATATGTCCACCACCACGAGGGCGTATTCAAATCTACCACACTAAGGCATTTGGATGTGGTCAATTTGTATTCTTTGAAAGGGGTACAGGGCTTTTGCCAAATGTCTTTGTGGTGTCTTCTCTGTGCGGCCTGGGTTACATTTGGCGCAGATAGTGCATGATCTGCAGAAGTTGTTGATCAGTGGAGTGATTCCTGGTGCTACCGTAGTACTTGCTGATGAGAGAGTTCATAAGAGTCTTTGACAAGTGGGCAGCTCCATGTGCCCATTGCACCACAGCTGGGTAAATACTCCTGGGTAGACAAGGCTTCTTATTACACTCAAATAGTCCATCTTTGAGTGTTGCTCCCCACTGCGTCCAGCTTTCCTTTTCTTCAGGACTTGCTGCTTCTTGAAGTTCCTTGAGGTGACTTCTGTCCACTGGTGTGGTCCGGAGGGTGAGTATCGGTTGTTCTTCAATTTCCACCCCTCCATCCATTTCCCGCAGCCAGCTGGCAGCTTGTTTGGCTACTGTTTGGCTACAGTCCGCTAGCTGTTTGCCTCAGGCCTCCTGTGAGTTCAACTTGCCGTGTGCCTTCACTTTCAATTTGGGAAGGAGTAGGGCATTCACCAAGTCCTTGATGGCTGAGCCATGCTTTACTGCCGTGCCTGCTGCTGTCAGGAATCCTCTGGCCTTCCATATGACTCCAAAGTCGTGGGCGGCTTAAGAGGACAGGTGGATGACACCACAAACCGGGCTAGAAGATCTGGAAAGTTCCCAACTTGCAGAGGACGGGTTAGTGGGCTGGTTCTGGGGGTCCCGTCCACTTCTACACAGGATATGTCTATGTCAGACAGGTAGGAGTGGTCACTAAAGTGGATGCCTGCGAGGGGGTAATGGTGACATACATCACAGCCTTATCAGCTACTGGCCCAGGGGGCGCCGTTGATGCCCGAGGTAGCGAGATATTCCCAGGGGTGGGGTTCCATGTAATCAATCCCTATTCACATCTTGTGAATTTACTTGTGAGGCTGGGGGATCCTGGTAGGAATGTAAGTTTGGAGGGCTCACTCCAGTGTGGTTCTGATTAGAGTGTAAATTCCAGCCGGTCTTCCGCTTGGGGTGGGAAGTACTAAAACATCACCTGTTTGTGTGGCTGTATCCGGCCCTGCTATGCTGGGCATAAGAGGTATTGCAGGGTCCGGAGGGGGCATATAATAGGAGCCGTCCACCTTCAGGACTGGTTATAGGGGCACAGGCCTTCCGGTAAGCTGGCTGGATGTACTAAGATGGCCGCCACTGGAAGGTGTCATAGGAGTTCCGGTGAGTTAATTGGGTGTAGTAAGATGGCTGCCAGCCGGAAGCATGGGCAGTAACGGGGTGCTCACCGTGGGACGGCATACACTACAATTATTGCAGGCGTCCCACCATTGGAGATTCTGCACAGTACATTTGGCGCATGTCCAGGAGGAAGCACCGCCATTATAGGGTGGTGGCTGCCTACTTCCAGTTAACGCAGAAAGCAGCTCACTTTCATTGGTACATACACAAATACAGTTTTCCCTCCCTGTTGTACTTCCTGCTCTATCCATTTCTCTCTATGTCTGGCTCTAGCCACATTATACCAGGCTTCTGCAGCCTTTAACAAATTATTATTAAACAGAACACCTCTCCTCTCCTTCATAATCTTCCGCCACTCTGTAGCCAGCCTTCACTCGCAGATATCCCACACACTTTCACTAACTTTCCCAGTTTCTGAACGTACTCTTTCCCCTCCCTCAGACTCCTCCAGTTGTTCTTTCTGACAAGGACACCTCTCTACACTGTGCCCCTCCCGCTCAGCCTGCTGTTCTATTTGCTGTATTGACTGTCCTATTTTAACCCTTTACTGAGTAGTGGATGTTTGAGATGGAAAACTAAAACTTCGGGTATTTCGGGCAATAGAGGGTGGCGTCCTAATAACTCCTAACTGTATCCTGAATCTTTCACTTTTAACAAACCCCAGCCACCCTCATGAATATCAAACATCAATCCACAAACACATTTAGGACAGGACATGCCAGCAGGTCGTCGAGGAAAGGAAGACTTCAAGCAGGAATAACCTTCACAGAGTTACCGCGATGTCGCCGTCCGCGACGTGCACCCGACACCCTCCCGCCATGACGCGCACATCGTGCTGCCACTATCGGGAGAAGTTACCGTGTCGACAAATTTTCCTGGTGATGCGCACACCACGCTGCAACTATCAGGAGAAGTTACCGTGTCAAAAATCCCCTCTGTGAACAAACCTCCCTCTCTCTGCTCCCACTCCCCCAGACCAGCTGGCACACAAAGCACAAATCAGGCAGCAGGTAGTCAAATACAGGTTCTAAAACTGGACTCCGGACAAGATATTTACCTGTCTTTGGTGACCGCTGGCAGCCGTATAAAACACAGAAATAGACCAACGTCGGAGACCGGAATGTACTGGCAAGACACCAAAAATTGTGTCTTACCGTACTTCGGAGGTGATCAGTCTCCGCCTCATCTGCGTTGGTCCACCTCGGCGTCCTCTCGGTCGGCTGTCTGTTGGTTCACAACCCAGAGCCCCATGTTGGGCGCCAAATGTTTTGGAACTAGACCAAGTGTCTAAATGAGTATCTGCCCCCGTCCTGATTAACTCTTAGAGTGCATGCACCAGGAAGGATCACACTTAAACAATGTTCAGACAGATGATACTTTCTTTATTCTAATAAGGCAGGTGAGTTTTTATAGGCATTCAGTAAGTGGCGTGTGCAGAGGTCACGTTAGCATAGCGTCATCAGCTTCTAATTGCTGGGATCCATATAAGGTAAACTTCAGTCAGAACTCGTGCGTCATCATCTTGGGTGTAGTCCCAGATGAAGGCTCCATCTTAGTACTCGAACTTCACTAGATGGGAGGTGGTGCTACTAGCGGTCATTTTGAGTAAGGAAAGGTAAAAAGTAGCTGCACATATATACATTACAATAATGGTCATTTTACCTAATTCCATCACAGTGGTTACCTTTGCTTCAATACAGGCAGTGATAGCAGAGGACATAACCTGTCACTGTCCCAGTAGCCCTCCCATCTTAGCATCAAGTGAGTGTACCTGGGACTGCTGTGGTAGCAGCCAAAAGGTTGAGAAGAAAGACTTTTCTCCAAGACAGAAGAGCTTATCAACGTGTCACTTCATTTGCTAAAGCACTAGGTATCATGAGCAAGTGCCTTTGTTTTTATTAAAAAATAGTTTTCATCCTTTTTTTTTAATCCAAGTGATTTCCTAAAGCCTATTTGCAGCTTTCTGTCCACATGTCTGCACTTCGAAGATGAATACATGACTATTTTATGTATAACAGCCAGGACTAGTTAACATTATAGCATATGGAGTGCAGTAATCGGGTCTATGTGATGTACAACACAGAGTATAGAGTGCTTGGGTCAGGACTATGTAGCATATCAAGTGTAGCAGTCAGGGCTATGCAAAATTCAACATAGCAAATGGACATAGGGCTATGAAGCATTCAGTGTGCAGAATTCAGAATTATGTGACATACAATGTAGTGTACAGAGTGCAGTGGTTAGAAGGATGTATCACATACAGTGCAACAGTCAGGACTATGTAAAACACCTACAGTGCAGCGGTCAGAGCAAAGACATCAGGACTATATAATCACACATTAAAGTGGTTATAAACTCTCACATATACCCAGTGAAGTGACGGGCCTCAGGTGATTCACAGAGATAAAACAAATCCTCCTACATAAATTGTACCTGTTTATCTGCAGCCCTCTCTCCTTTACAGCCTTTCAGATCTTATACAGCTTGTCTGAGTTTATAGCATATTTTTAAATACAGCCAGTAATACTCTTTAAATCTGTGTAATGACACAGCAGGAGACTCGGACTGAAAGAGGAAGGGACAAGCGTACTGTACTGCATTTCAGTTTAAAACTGTCTGAAGTAGGAGAATGCAGAATGAGCAAAATGAATGTTCCTTTATTGTTCAATCAGGAGATTGAAGTTGGAATTTGTGACTAAGCTTTATAAAGTAACTGTAGGTGGGAAAAGTCAGAGACCTGACTATACTGTCTGGTAGAGATGTGTTAATCAGAAGAAAAAAATTATAAATTCTTTGACAGGTCAGACAGTTTGCAAATATTTGCCTGGAGTTTAACTGTAAGGTGCTTGTATGCTGACTGACCAGATTTTCAAGCCTCATGACCAATTTTAGCATTGCTTTTGACAAATGGAGATATGGTTGGGTTAAATCCTGAGAGATAATATCTATGCCAGAATATTTGAAGTGCTCATTAGGAGGTACAGAGATCTTCCCACATTCCGTTACTGCAGAGGTTTGCAAACAGAACTGTCATCAGGGTACACGATGGACAATGTTTTGTTCTCAAGGAGAGATCAGCTCATATATCACCAATCTTTAATTGTACAGCTCCATGGAAGGCAGTCACAGTTTCATATGCTGTCCAGTTGTTGTATCTCACCCTTTGTTTCATATGTGGATTCTCCAAGGAAGCATTTTCGCTGTTAACTTTGACAGCTTAGCGATGCACTTTGTCAGTTTTACCATCACAAACATGATTGTGTCTAAATTCCCTTCCATCTCCCACCTACAATTATCACAAAGATAGTATACCTATGTAGCCTCAGATACATTAAAACTAACAAAGACCAAGACTGTGCAGAGGACAGGACACAACCTGCGGTCAGCTAGTCCCTGTGCGTCAAATTAAGCTTTTCGGCTGTTAATGACAGCTCAAAGTTCAGAACATTGTGTGTAAAATAGTGGGCTAAGCTCTGTGGACATCTAACATATTAGTCTTTAATGGTCTACAGGTTTCCTAATAGGCTATATTGAAAGTGTACCAGAGCAGCTTGAATGTTACCTTCGCCCCTTTGCTGACAGCAATATAATCTTCTAATTATCTTCTAGCAGAGCAAACATAAAAGGATCAATAAAAACAAAATACAAGACACTTTACACACAAGCTGAATATTTAGTATTGTATTTGTTTTTCTTTAAAGCTAAACCTAGCCATACACTTTTACTTTTCTCTCATTCAGGCCTGCAAGCTTGGTGAAAAAAATCAGTCAATTCCCCATCCACGCTAAACAACATGGATGAAGGAATCTCCCCTGCCGGCCTAATGTATTCAGGAGGAGCAGCTGCTAAATACACAAACAGTGACTGCATCTGATGGGATGCACTCGCTGTAAGGACAGCAAATTTTCAGTGCCGACAGGGCCAGCTTGAATCGGCCTAATGTAAAGCAGTGTATGACCAACTTAAAGCGGAACTAAATCCATTGATTTTAACAGTTTCCTAAAACAGTTATATTATATATTATTATAAGACATGTCATGAATGATAACTGTCACATTCCCTTGTGCTCTCAACCGAACTGGCAAGCCATCAAATGGCTGGTGTCATAACTGATCACATGTGCATCACCATGGCAACTGCAGATGAAACGGAGGCTAAGATGGCAGCTACTTTGGCTGTGAAGGATAGGAGGGTTTGGTTCCGCTTTAAGAACTGTTTCAGGCAGGATAGGTTCATTGGCTGACATAGACATTATGGGGGTGATTTACTAACACTGGAGAGTGCAAAATCTGGTGCAGCTCTGCATGGTAGCCAATCAGCTTTGAACTTTAGCTTGTTCAGTTAAGCTTTGACAATGAAACCTGGAAGCTGATTGGTTTCTATGCAGAGTTGCACCACATTTTGCACTCTCCAGTTTTAGTAAATCTCCCCCTATGTTCAACTGCTTGCTTTTTATGCACCAGTATATCAGAATTGGGGCATAGGAGGGGGAGTTAGTGATCAGAGAAAGTTTTAAAACTGGTGCAATATCTTCTGCCTTAAGCCTCAGCTGCTGGTGTCCAGACATTTTATGGCCCAGTCATAAAATGTAGACTCCAGAGGCTGTGCTGCCTGCAGAGCAGTGGCGGCCCGTCCATAGAGGGCGCACGGGCACCACTCCCCCCTATCCATGTGTCCGGCCCCCTGATCTACATATCCGGGCACCAGACTATGGATTCCATTGGGGAGGGGGTGTGTTTTTTTGAAGCCAGAGGCTCTAATAGGCTTCAAAAAAGGGTGGGCTTTCGCTATTTTCACACTAAAGTTCCTCCCTGCCAATCAGGAAGCAGGTCATGAGACCTGTTTCCCGATTGGCCAAAGCGTTTGGCGAACCTATTGGATTCCTAGCGTTTTTGGAGGAACAGACAGACATAAGACACATGGCCACGAGAGCAGCAGACACCGGAGCTGCTGACCGCACCACGGGAGTGGACACCAGAGGAGAGGACAGCCCGCCAGCCCCAGATCAGGTAGCTACCAGAGGGAGTGGGGGGAATGTGGTGGTGTCGTGCTGTGGTCCGCCCGGGGAGGGGGTGTGGGGTATGATCGAGCTGTCAAGGCCGTGCCGCTCGGAGGGGGGGTGCTTGTTTGCTACCCCCCCAAAGCCTCCTGCAGACTACAAGTCCGTTCTCAAGTACAGATCTACAGTTATGGGAATGAAGTATCAATGAACTGCGGTACCTTAGTGGCAGATGGGACTTGCAGTGTCTACATTCTCATTTTTGCAGGATTAAAAAAATTTACAGGGTCCTGCATTGAGAACCTTCCTGGATTCCTTGCATGCCTTGCAGCTTCTCTTCTGCTGTTTACTTTCAATTTTATGGACTACATATTCCATGGTACCTTGCTTACTGCAAGTAGTGAATCCTGTACTGAATCTGCATCCTGAAATTCCTCTTCTCAGTACCTCTGTAATTTAGAAGGTGGGCTTTGTGAAATGTGTGACACAGTAGTCCCTACTCACAGGGTGTAGTGAATATACTGTATGTCACAGAATTGAGCCTCAGTTCACACTGTGAATCGCACAGGGACACACTGGGTACTACTGTGTGATTCACAAGCGATTCAGTGTGGTGCGGTTTTGAATGGGCTCAAATCACCCTGCATTGCACCAAAAGTAGTGCATGCGCTACTTTTGGAAACGCACTGCAACCAGATCGCATGGTACTTATGTACCATGCTATCCAGTGCAGGCAAACGTACTGCATTTGCCACCTACGTTTGGGGTCGTTAACATAACATTGACACTCGCTGTAGATCGTAACTGCGGTTTGTTTTGAACATGATGGGGGGAACGTACACGGAACATGGGTTTCCAGCAGCACGTTCTAGTGTGAACCTAGACTTATAGGACTGAAAAGAACAAGACCCCTGTTGGTGGGACTTTAAAAGTGGTGGAGCAGAAATTAATTGCTACAGCGTATTCTTGAAAAAAAAAATTTACATTTATTGCACATAAATTCGAATTAAAAGATGAAATTACAGAATTTTGCAAGAGAATTTTTATATGTACATGACTTTACAACCTGTTAAAAATCCTAAGAAGATTCCAGCCTTACTGGCACACACCAACAATCAAGTAAATGTAATTTGTGCATCATTCCGCAGTCCTATGCAAAAGGAGATGAGCCCCTAGACTTATAGGACTGTGTCCTGTTAAGGTAGAAAATGTGTGAGGATCTTCACTAAGTAAGTCTGCAAACTTAAAGTGGAGTTGCACCCATTCAAAGTGGTAGTAAACCCTCCGATCATTTTCAGCCAAGGAAGCTGCCATCTTGGCCTCTGTTTAATCTACAACTGCCATGATGCTGCATATGTGATCAGCTATGACACCAACCATTGGATGGTTTGACAGTTTGGTTTAGAGCATAACCAATGGGGGTGTTACATTTCCGGCGCATGCCGGAAATGTAACTGTTTTTTAAACTGTTAAATGGATGGGTTTACTACCGCTTTAAAAGTCAGCAGCTATAAAAAGTATAGCTGCTGACTTTTAATAAATGACTACTCACCTGTCCCACGGTCTAGCGATGCGGCCGCCCGATCCCTCACTCCTCTCCCCCTCCCCTCTGCGGTGCCGGCATAGCAAGTGTGGGCCACGCTGCACATTGTGAATGTCCGGGGCAATCTTCTAGGACCTGTGACTCCTCCTAGAAGATTGCAGGGAGGGAGGGGGGAGAGGTGATCTTCCTTCCGGCTCCGCGGCTCCAGGAGAGGAAGTGTGAGCTGGGTACCTATGAAAACTGGGTACCCGCCCCCCCCCCCCCCCAAAAAAATGACATGCCAATTGTGGCAGGTCAGGGAATCACCAATCACTTAAAGCAGAAGTTCCACTTTTGGGTGGAACTTCGCTTTAAAGACTGTTCAGATTAATGTTGTTGTTTTTCAGTCGTTTAGTCATGTCCGACACTTCGTGGCCTCACGGACCATAGCACGCCAGGCTTTTCTGTCCTCCACTGCCTCCCAGAGCTTGCTTAAAAGAGTTGTAAAGGCAGAAGGATTTTTATCTTAATGCATTCTATGCATTAAGATAAAAAACCTTCTGTGTGTAGCAGCCTCCCCAGCACCCCCCTAATTGCTTACCTAAACCCCTTCTCTCTACGGTGATGACCACGAGTGTCTTAGCTCTCCCAGACACTCCTCCTGATTGGCTGAGACACAGCAGCAGCACCATTGGCTCCTGCAGCTGTCAATCAAAATCAGTCAGCCAATCGGGGGGAGAGAGGAGGCAGGCCAGGTCGGAGCTCCATGTCTGAATAGATATACAGAGCTCTGACTCGGCTCGGGTGCCCCATATAAAGCTGCTGGCTGAAGGGGCCCTTCACCAGAGGGAGGGGCCAGGAGAACAAAAGAGGGACCCGAGAAGAGGAGGATCTAGGCTGCTCTGTGCAAATCTAACTGCATAGAGGAGGTAAGTATAATATGTTTGTTATTTTAAAGGAAAAAAATGAGCCTTTACAAATCCTTTTAACTTCATGTTCGTTGTTTTGATGATGCTATCTATCCATCTTGTTTTCTGTCATCCTCTTTTCCTTTTTCCTTCCATGTTTCCCAGCATCAGGGTATTTTCCAATGAGTCCTCTCTTCACATTAGGTGGCCAAATTATTTGAGTTTAAGCTTCAAGATCTGGCGAGTGAATATTCGGGGTTGATTTCATTCAAGATTGACTGATTTGATCTTCTTGCTGTCCAAGGGACTTTCAAGAATCTTCTCCAACACCATAGTTCAAAAGCATTAATTCTTTGGCGTTCAGCCTTCCTTATGATCCAACTTTTGCAGCCATAGGTTACTACTGGGAACACCATAGCTTTGACTATATGGCACTTTGTTGGTTGGGTAATTTCTCTGCTTTTTATAATGTTGTCTAGGTTTGCCATTGCTTTCTTCCCAAGAAGTAAGCATCTCTTAATTTCATGGCTACAGTCACCATCTGCCGTGATCTTGGAGCCTAGGAAGATAAAATCTGTCACTGTTTTCATCTCTTCTCCTTCTATTTGCCAAGGAGTGATGGGACCGGTTGCCATGATCTTAGTTTTCTTAATGTTCAATCTCAAGCCAGCTTTTGCGCTCTCCTCTTTCTTCTTCAGTAAGAGACTCTTTAGTTCTTCTTCACTGTCTGTCCATAATGTGGTATCGTGAGGTTGTTGATATTTCTCCCAGCGGTCTTAATTTCAGCTTGTGATTCGTTGATCCTGGCATTTCGCATGATGTACCATGCATATGAATTAAATAAGTAGGGTGACAATATACACCCTTGCTGTACCCCTTTCTGAATTTTGAACCAGTCAGTTGTTCCATGTCCTGTTCTAACTGTTGCTTCTTGACTTGCATACAGGTTTTTCAGAAGACAGGTGAGGTGGTCTGGTATTCCCATTTCTTTCAATATTTGACACATCTTGTTGTGATCCACACAATCAAAGGCTTTATTGTAGTCAATAAAACAGAAGTAGACATTCTTCTGGAACTCCCTTGCTTTCTCCATAATCCAGCGAATGTTGGCAATTTGATCTCTAGTTCTAAGTTCACATGCTGCTGAAGCCTAGATTGTAGAATTGTCAGCATAACCTTGCTAGTGTGTGAGATGAGTTCGATCTTATGGTAGTTTGAACATTCTTTGGCGCTGCCCTTCTTTGGCATCGGAATGTAAACAAACCTCTTCCAGTCCTGTGGCCATTTGTTGAGTTTTCCAAATTTGTTGGCATGTTGAGTGCAGCACTTTAACAGCATCATCTTTTAGGATTTTAAATAACTCAGCTGGGATACCATCACTTCCACTAGCTTTGTTATTAGCAGTGCTTTCTAAGGCCCACTTGACTTCACTCTCCAGGATATCCGGTTCAAGGTCAGTGACTGCATCATCGGGTTATGTGGGACATTCAGTTATTTCTTGTGTAGTTCTGTTAGTTCTTGCCAACTCTTTTTTTTATCTCTTCTGCTTCTGTCAGGTCCTTGCCATTTTTGTCTATTATCGTGCCCATCTTTGCACAGAACTTTCCCTTGATATCGTCAATGTTCTTGAAAAGCTCTCTAGTCTTTCCTATTCTGTTGTTTGTCTTGTATTGCTATCCTCTAGAAGTCTGCATTCACTTGGGTATATTTTCCTCTTTCTCCATTGCATTTTGCCTTCCTTCTTTGTTCAGCTATATCTATATATAGCCTCATCAGATAGCCACTTTGCTTTCTTGCATTTCTTCTTCTTTGGGATGGTTTTAATTGCTGAGTCTTGTACGATGTTACACACTTCCATCCATAGTTCCTCAGGCACTTTGTCTATCAGATCTAATCCTTTAAATCTGTTTGTCGCCTCCACTGAGTATTCACAATTTATATCATAACTAAATTGTCTAGTGGTGTTTCCCACTTTCTTCAATTTAAGCCTGAATTTTGCCATAAGAAGCTCATGGTCTGAGCCACAGGTCTTGTTTTGACTGACTGTATAGAGCTTCTCCATCTTTGGCTGCAGAGAATATAATCAATCTGGTTTCTGTATTGAACATCAGGTGATGTCCATGTGTAGAGTCGCCTCTTTGGTTGTTGGAACAGAATGTTTGTTATTACCATTGTGTTCTCTTGACAAAACTCTCTTAGCCTTTGTCCTGCTTCATTTTGTACTCCAAGGCAATATTTACTGGTTATTCTGGATATATTCTCCCATTATGAGAAGGATATCTTTTTTTGGAGATAGTTCTAAAAGGTGTTGTAGATCTTCATAACAGTGGTCAACGTCAGCTTCTTCAGCATCAGATGTTGTTGCATAAACGTATTTATTTTATTTATTTATTTCCGGTACTTATATAGCGCTGTCAATTTACGCAGCGCTTTACATATATATTATACATTCACATGGATACGGACTGAGATCATCCTGATGTTTTTGGGATTGTACCCCAGTACTGCTTTCCTCACTCTTTTGTTGACTATGAGGGCTACACCATTTCTTCTGAGAGATTCTTGTCCACAGTAGTAGATATAGTAGTCGTCTGAGTTGAATTCGCCCATTCCAGTCCATTTTAGTTCACTAATTCCCAAGATATCAATGTTCAATCTTTCCATTTCCTGTTTTACCACATCCAGCGTACCTTGGTTAATTGATCTTACATTCTAGGTTCCTATGCAGTATTCCTCTTTACAGCATCAGATTTTCCTTTCACTCCTACCTTCCACAGCTGAGAGTCCTTGCGGCTTTGGCCCAGCCATTTCATTAGTTCTGGAGCTACTTGTAATTGCCCTCCACTCTTCCCCAGTAGCACATTGGACAGCTTCCGGTCTGGGGGACTCATCTTCCGGTGTCATATCTGTTAGCCTTTTGTTTCTGTTCATGAGGTCTTCTTGGCAAGGATACTGGAGTGGGTTGCCGTTTCCTTCTCTAGCCACTTTAAGACCGGGCCTCTTTCTCTTACGTTCATTGACAGACGCAGCCTCTTATTCATGACACGTGGGTTATGCACATTTTACCAGGAGTAGACTAGGCAGAACAAAAGTTCAGACAGGCAAGGCTGGTCCCTCCCAGGGGGCTGTCCTCACTCAGTGTATAACCCCTCCGCCCTGCAAGGCACGCCAGTCTTTTTCTGCCTAGTGCAAGGAGTTAGACCTGGTTCCCTGCTGGGATCTGCAGGTCCCTAATTTTTTTTCTTTTTTTCTCTTTTTCTTTTGATCAAGCCTTCTGATGAAGACTACAATCAAGCAGCCGGCTGGCTGATATGCTGGATATCTTGAATCCTGGAAATCTTCCCAGCCCAGCCAACAAACGATGCTAGCCTCCCTTAGCTGTACGCGGGGTCCGCCGCATCATGCCCCGTTCCGTGCGGGGGGGCGGTGGGTTAAACGTCGGGTATGGCTAGCGGAGCCCGTTCCAGTGGAGGGGGGGTACAGGTGACCCGGTGTTTCTTTCTCCACCTCTCTGTCTCTCTCCCCCCCGCCCGCCCACCGGTCCGTTTGGTCTGTCTGTCCACTCGGTAGCCCTGCTGCACAACTGCCATGTACCTCTGGACATGCGGCGATCGCCGCCATTTTCGCGGCACCGGCCGCCATTTTGTTGTGGTCGCGGCTGACTGCCATTTTGCCGTAGCTGCGGCCATTTTAAGATGCGTCTTAGGCCTCTTGTGGCCGCTAGGCGGACATTTTTGGTTAGTCCTCTGATGGAGAAAAACGTGTGTGTTGGCGCCACTTCTTCCTCTCCAGTGCATGGGACAGCAGCAGCAGCAGCAGCATCAGGATGCAGAGCAGCCTTCTTTTCAGGACATCTGCAGGAAGGCAGGACAAAGAGCAAGTATAGCTGGCTTGTCTCCCTGGGTGCAGGCGCGGTGGTGCTGGGCCCTCCTGGGCAGTCTCGGTGGCTCTGTGGGGGTGTCATGGCTGGTGGGCATCTTAAGTGTCCTGGGAGCAGCACAATGCCGGCTGTACCGTCAGCATTTTTTCTCAGGAGGGGGCCGCTGAAGCGCAAGCTGCGCTGGGACCTCTGGTCCCCCTAGACCAATTAACTTCAGCCGTGGTAAGGGGGTCACCAAATAGCACCCACCCCCACCTCCATCTTCAAATTTAAGACTCCCTCCGTGCCGTTGGCAAGCTCTGCTTGAGGCTGTTCAGACGCTGTCCGAACAGGGGGTAGTTGTGCCAGTCTCTACGTCGGATAGGTTCCGCGGCTTCTACTCAAACCCCTTTGTGGTGCCACAGTAGGGTGAGGTCAGATCGGTTCTGGACCTGAAAGCGCTCAATCACTTTGTGCAGGTGCGGAAATTCAGGATGGAATCAGTCCGTTCGGTCGTGGCCGCCCTTCACCAGGGGTTTTTTTTCTGGCCTCCCTGGACCTCAGGGATGCGTATCTTCACGTTCCCATTTGCTCCGGCATCAGCGCTTCCTGCGCTTTGCGGTAGGGGATCTCCATTATCAATTTGTGGCTCGTCCCTTCGGCCTGGCCTCGGCTCCGCGGGTCTTCACCAAGATATTGGCTTCGATGTTGGCTCTGCTGTGGCAGAGAGGCATTGCTGTGGTAGCATACCTAGACGATTCTCTCCTGCGAGCGGAGTCAGCTCCGGCTCTGGAGGACAATGTTGCTATCACCCGGACCTCACTGAGAGTTTTCGGCTGGCGGGTCATTCGGCAGAAGTCGACATTGAACCCGTCCTGTCGCTTAGAATATCTGGGCCTGTTATGGGACACAGAGCAGGCGAAGGTATCCCTACCTCCGGCCAAGTTACTGACGCTGCAAGCAGCGGTGCGAACTCTAAAGTCATGTCAGGGGTCCTCCTTATGGTTCTGCAGGACGGCTCAGTGGTGTAGTGGATAGCACTTTCGCCTGATAGCAAACTGGTCGCTGGTTCGAATCCCATCCACGACACTACCTGCCTGGAGTTTGCATGTTCTCCCTGCGCCAGGGTGACACCCGCCAGAGGGGTGACACCATCTCGAGGCATTTTGCGGGTGTTGGGGCTCATGGTGTCGGCCTTCGAGGCGATAGCATACGCCCAGAGTCACACCCGGCTCCTGCAGCGAATGATTCTGCTATAGTGGGACCTGGCTTCTGGATCGGCGGATCAGGTTGGATCATCAGACCAGGGGGTCGTTGGCCTGGTGGCTTCGGGCCCCAGCACTGACCTTGTGAAAGTCGTTCCCCTGGAATGGTCCATATTCATGATGGACGCCAGCCTATCGTGCTGGGGAGGAGTCCTGGGGCAATAATCTGCTCAGGGCCGATGGTCGGCACAGGAATCTCGCCTTCCAATCAATGTGTTGGAGTTACGGGCGATCAGGCTCTGCCTCTCCCACTGGTCGGCGAGGCTGTGCGGCCTCCCAGTTCGGGTTCAGTCGGACAACGCCAGGGCCGTGGCGTACGTGAACGATCAAGGCGGAACAAGGAGCTCGGCAGCAGCTGCGGAAGCAGCCCACATTCTGAGGTGGGCGGAGCTTCACGTGCCGGCAATCTCCGGCATATACATTCCAGGCGTAGAAGATTGGCAGGCGGACTTTCTCAGTCACCAGACACTGGATCAGGGAGAATGGTCCCTGCACCCAGAAGTGTTCCGCCAGATTTGCCAAAGGTGGGACACGCCAGACGTGGACTTACTGGCGTACCGATTCAATCACAAGGTACAGACCTTTGTATGCAGGACAAGGGATCCGTTGGCGGTAGCAACGGACGCCCTGGTGGCCCCATGGTCTCGGTACCGGCTTCTGTATGCCTTTCCTCCTCTCAAACTTCTACCACGGCTGCTGCGCATGATAGAAGTGGAGGGAATCCCGACAATCCTGGTGGCTCCGGATTGGCCTCGGCATCCTTGGTACGCCGACGTGGTGCGGATGGTAACAGATGTTCCCTGGCGGCTCCCGCTTCGCGATGTCCTGCTGTCGCAGGGACCCATCCTGCACCCTGCTTTACCATCGCTGGCTTTGATGGCCTGGCTATTGAGTCCCAGGTACTGAGGGATAGGGGTGTCTCTGAGTCAGTGATCCCCACCATGCTTAAGGCACGCAAGTGCACATCGCACGGGGAAAGCTTATATTGCCTGGTGCCAGGCGGGGGGTTGGAACCCCCATTCTTTTTCGGTGACTCGGGTGCTGGCCTTTCTTCAGCAATGCCTGGATCACAAGGTTAGCGTTAAGTACACTCAAAGGACAGATTTCTGCTCTAGCAATTCTGTTTCATCGTCCGTTAGCGACGCATTCTTTGATTCGTACATTTGTACAGGGTGTACGTCATGTGGCTCCTCAGGTACGGTCGCCTTTGGCGCTGTGGGATTTGTACTTAGTACTTTCTGTACTGCAGAAACCGCCATATGAGAAGATCAGGGATATTCCCTTACAACTGCTGTCACAAAAGGTGGCCTTTTTTGGTGGCCATTACATCCGCTAGGTGGGTGTCTGAATTGGCGGCTTTGTCATGTAGAACTCCCTACCTGGTCCTTCATAAGGATAGGGCGGTGCTGCGCCCTTCCCCTTCGTTTCTACCAAAGGTGGTTTCCTCTTTTCACATTAATGAGGACATTGTCCTCCCTTCGCCTTGCACTCCCTGGACGTAGTGAATTCTCTGCGGGTGTATTTGTCAGCAGCGGCTGCCTTTTGGAGGTCGGATGCGCTTTTTGTGTTGACGGAAGGTCCGCGCAAAGGTTTGGCGGCCTCGTCGGCTACAGACTGTGTCCCATGCGTATGCTGTTCGGGGGCACAAACCCCCCTTTCTGGTCACGGCTCATTCCACCAGGGCGTTAAGTACTTCCTGGGCTTTTCGGCACCAAGCGTCGGTGTCTCAGGTGTGCAAGGTGGCTATTTGGGCCTCGGTGCACACGTTCGTTAAGTTTTACACGGTTGATGTGTCAGCATCTGCGGATGCTGCTTTTGGCCGCAAAGTTTTGCAGGCGGCGATGAAGGCACGGCTGGCGCCTCCCACGAATTTCTGTTGGGTACAGTTGTTCTTGCTTATCCACCCCTCTTGTTCGACACTGCTTTGGGATGTCCTCATGTGTCATGAATAAGAGGCTGCGTCTGTCAATGAACGTAAGAGAAAATAGGATTTTATTAAGAACTTACAGTAAAATCCCTTTCTCTGAGTTCGTTGACAGACGCAGCACCTGCCCCTCTGCGATCGAGTTGCACTGCTTGTTACGGACTGGTGTGCCTTGCAGGGCGGAGGGGTTATACACTGAGTGATGACGGCCCCCTGGGAGGGGCCAGCCTTGCCTGTCTGAACTTTTGTTCTGCCTAGTCTACTCCTGGTAAAAGGTGCATAACCCACGTGTCATGAATAAGAGGCTGCGTCTGTCAGTGAACTCAGAGAAAAGGATTTTACGGCAAGTTCTTTTTTTTTTGCTATAAAATGACTTAGAACCCCCAAACATTTTATATATATATATATATTTTTTTTTTTTTTTTTTCACCCTAGACAATAAAATGGCGGCCGTTGTAAAACTTTATGTCACACCGTATTTGCGCAGCGGTCTTACAAGCGCAATTTTTTTAAAAAAATTCAGTTTTATGAGTTCAAAAATAAGACAACAGAAAAGTTAGGCCAATTTTTTTCCATATTGTGAAAGATAATATTACACTGAGTAAAATGATAACCAACATGTCATGCTTCAAAATTGCGTCCGCTCGCGGAATGGCGACAAACTTTGCAACATAAAAATCTCCTTTGGCGACGTTTGAAAAATTCTACAGGTTAGCAGTTTTGAGCTACAGAGGAGTGCTAGAATTGTTGCTCTCGCTCTAACGATCGCAGCAATACCTCACATGTGTGGTTTGAACACCGTTTTCATATGTGGGCGGGACTTACGTATGCGTTCACTTCTGCGCGCGAGCTCACGGGAATGGGGCGCTTTTTTTTTCATTGATTTTACTTTTTAATTTTTATTTTTACACTGTTCTTTTAAAAAAAAAAATACATTTTGATCACTTTTAGGCCTATTACAAGAAATGTAAACATTTCTTGTAATAGAAAAAAGCATGCCAGGACCTCTTAAATATGAGATCTGGGGTCAAAAAGACCTCAGATCTCATATTTACAGTAAAATTTAAAAAAAAAAAAACATTTATTTGAAAAAAATGACAGTGCAAAAAAAAAAAAAAATGGGCCCTTTAAGACCATTGGGCGGAAGTGACTTGTGACGTCGCTTCCGCCCTGCCATGTTATGGAGCCGGGTGAACGGCTTCAGCTGCTCACTCGGCTCATGGACACTAGGAGGAACGGACCTGATGATCTCCGCCGCTGCCGGCGGGTCCGGTAAGCGGCGGAGCTGACCGCAAACTGGCGGGGGGTCACCTCTCTCGCCGCTGATAAAAGTGATCTCACAACGAATCTGCCACTAAGACCACATTTATCTTGTGCAGAATCGCCTGCAGAAAAAAACGATACCGGGGTTATGGTAGCTATCTGTACCAAATAAACAGCGGTATTCCACTTCAAACGCCCGCCGTCATATTACGGCGAGTGGTCTTGAAGTGGCTAGTGGATCATATTTTGTCAGAATTCTCTGCTGTGACCTGTCCGTCTTGGCTGAGCCTACACTGCATAGCTTGTAGCTTCACTGAATTACGCAAGCCACTTTTCCACGGCAAGGCAGCGATCCATAAATGGGGTTCAGATTAATAGGAGTGGGCTAAAAATATATGAAAATCAATGTGGAATTATTTAAAATTTGGTCTATAGATACACCTTAAGATATATGTAAAATAACAAACTCCGTTAAAATAACTCATCCATCTTGGTGAACTGACCCTTTCATATCATTTGTACTGAATGAAATCATACTTTCGTTTTCCAGGAAAAAGTGTATTCTGGTAACTATATATGGCGTGTGTAGTAAATGTTTTTTGTATATGAACTTTTTTTTCCTATCGTGTTTTATGCAACTTTTTTTTTCTTACATGAAGTTTTATTGAAAATATTGTAAAGCATTAGATAGTAAACATCAGTACATTATTGTTGTACAATAATTGAACATTATTTGAATTTCTAGGAAGTTTTACAGATGGTAGTGAGCATATAAACAGAGTTTTATTGAAAAAAGCCTGTACACAAAAGAAAATTTCTTTCAAACAGTGTACTTCAAGAGAAACTAACGAACAAACAAGTTCCACTAAAGCCTCTTTGTGTCTTTTTGTCTGAGGGTCCCGACTTGTTAGAGGATGTAAACCCTGATGGGTTTACTTCCTCTTATTCACCTGCAGTGTGGAAGCATAATAGGCTAGTATGCATCGCATACTAGCCTATCATGTGCCACTTACCTGCCATCGACGCCCGTGCTGTCCCCACAGTAGGGAGCGTCCATCTTCGCCCCTCTTCCTTCCGGGGGCCACAAACTCCGTCACTGTGACTGGCCGAAGTCGTGTGACATCACTCCCTGCGTGTGTGTGCGGGATCCGCCAGTCGCGGCACGCTGTCAGTGAAGAAATGGCACGGAGGCCGTTTCTTCACTACGCATGTGCCGAATGACGTTGGCACATGCCAGCATAGCGTATATCTCCTAAACCGTACAGGTTTAGGAGATATACAGGGAAGCCTGATTACAGGCTTACCTGTAGTTTAAAGTGGTTGTCAAGAGTTGACAACCACTTTAACAGGATAGGTAAGTGAGATGAGGGTGCCGAATGTCGGTTTTGTGGGCCCCATTTCATAACAAATGTGAAAGGCAAGAAATTAGTCAGGCTGGGTACAAAAAGATGACGAAGCTTCATCTTTTGGGAGGCATTAGTGGAAGGGGTGAAAGAGACTAAGGCAGGCCATAGATGATGCAATTTTCTCACTCGATTCCCCCATCAACACAGTCAATGTTGATGGAGGAATCCCTCCCACGGAGCTATTGTGTTCCAAACACAGTGATTATTGCTAGCGGATGTGGATTGACTTTGGTACAATCAGCCTGCCCACAGATGGTTGGAATCTCGGCCAGTCCCTGCTGAACCGTCCGAGATTGGAAAGACTATTGTCTGGTACTGTTCTTGTAGAGATTGGTAGGTATGAAAAGTGTTCTGTTCAAAGAAAACTATTGCCGGGAGGAAGGGTTTGTCCCACCACAATTTCAGGAAGGAGGCGGAGTTGCCCGAAGAGAAGTCTGTGTTGCATCGGACCAGGGTTAATGGTAGTAGTCAGTGAACAGGGAATATTTGGATTGTAGTGTTTTAACAATGTGGTGATTGGTTTTGATTAGAGGGTTTCTTTAGCCAAGGCTTAATGCGGAGAGGGGTATGTAAAAAGGACTGTTCAAGGCTAATCCAAACTTTCAGAGCAGAGTGGGCTGATCAGTCCACTACTTGACATAAATGGCAGACCCAAAAGTATTTCTGAATATCTGGGAGGCTGATAACCGCAAGAGGTTTGGGTAGTGTGAGCCAATGGCTCCTGCAGCTGTCTCTGAGCCAGAGGAGGCACAGAATCATTATAGCAGCTGCTCTCGTGCACATCGATGGGGAGCTGCATACAATGCATGAAGGTAAAGAACCTTCAGCCTTTAGAATCAATTTAATTTGGAGGGGAGGTGTATTCCCAGATTTTTATTACACTGTGTCATTATGTCTGAGGGAAAGATAATGTTCAGTCCGAATGATTTGGAATAGATTATTTTGAAATTGGCAATATCATGGAAATCTTGGAGGGCTTTGAGTAAGTTAGGTATGGAGGTCAAAGGCTGGTTCAGGGAGAATAGTCATCTGCGTAAGCAGGTAATTTGTATTCCTTGGCAGGGGTTTTAATGCACTTAATGTCAGGATCATGTGGGATCAGCTGTAGAAATGGATCCAGTGTGATGGCGACAGTGGACGTGCCATTGCGTATGGAGAAGGTGTCCAATAGGTGGCCATTGACCTGAACATGTGCCATGGCATTAGTGTACAAGAATTTGATATGAGAGAGCATTATTGTTCAGCAGCTAAGGCTGTAAAGTGAGGCACATGTAGTGCCAGGACACTCTATTGAATGTCTTCTCCATGTCAATGGAAAGAAGAAGGCAGGGAATGCCCTTCGAGGATGCCCAGTGGATGAGGTTAATTGCCTTGATGGTATTGTCCCTTGACTCATGTCCCGGGACAAAGCCGGCTTGATTGAGGGAGACCATGGGGGTTATTTACTAAAGGAAAATCCACTCTGCACTACAAGTGCACTTTGAAGTGCAGTCACTTTAGATCTGAGGGGAAGATCTGAAATGAGGGGAAGCTCTGCTGATTTTATCATACAACCATGTGCAAGCAAGAATGCTGTTTTTTATTTTCCTTGCTTGTCCCCCTCGGATCTACAGCGATTGCACTTCCAAGTGCACTAGCAGTGCACTTGTAGTGCACAGTGGATTTGCCTTTAGTAAATGAAGCTCTATGTAGGGAAACAAGGGAAGTAGTCTATTGGCTAGGATCTTGGCTTTGTGAGTTTGACATCCACATTTAATTAACAATATCGGATGATAACTTGCCCACAGAGCGTGGTCTTTACCCTTCTTTGGGATGACCGAGATGTATGCTACTAACAGATGTTCTGGTGGGTAAGGGGCATGGTCAGGTGGATTGAAAGCCACAAGAAATTTTGGGATAAGTACTTCTGCAAAATAATATGGGGTTAGTCCATCGGGGCCTGGCCTATTCCCAGCCTTGAGCTGTGAGATCTCTAGTTTGACTTCTTTGTGGGTAAAGGACGATTCTAATTTATTTACAGCTGAATTTGAACGTTTTGGAGGGCTGTACGGTGAGAGAATCTTGTTAAGCCGGTGTTGTGAGGGTTGGTGTGAGCCTGCAGGTCCGTGAATTTTATAGAGGTTTTGATTATAGTGTCTAAGGCTAGGTTCACACTATTGCGATTTGGATGCGGGTTTCGCCCCTTGGGCTTTGTTTCAGGTCCGAATTCAACCAAAAATTCAGACCTAATTCGTACCTGAAATGGTGATCGGGGACGCACCAGTCACCAGACCTACTGCTGTGCCCCGCAGCCGCACATAGTGTTAACCCAACCTAATACTTGTAATGATAGTATTTGCTTTGTGCACAACCAGGCATTTATATGGCTTGTCCCAACCCCTTTAGCCGCTGATCATCTCTAAATATATTCATGACATTTTAAACATCTTTTTCAAAAAATAAGAACCTTTGCTGCAAGTTCTTTAACCACTTCAGCCCCTGAAGGATTTTCCCCCTTAATGACCAGGCCATTTTTTGCGATACAGCACTGCATCACTTTAACTGACAATTGCGCAGTCGTGCAATGCTGTACCCAAATAAAATTGACATCCTTTTTTTCCCACAAATAGGGCTTTTGGTGGTAGTTGATCACCTCTGCAGTTGTTATTTTTTGCACTATATACAAACAAAGAGAGACAATTTTGAAAAAAAACATTTTTTTTAACTTTTTGCTATAATACAAATCCAAGAAAAGATTATAAAAAATAAATTATTCATCAGTTTAGACCAATATATATTCCTCTACATATTTTTGGTAAATAAAATCGCAATAGGCGTATATTGATTGGGTTGCACAAAAGTTATAGCGTGTACAAAATAGGGGATAGATATATGGCTTTTTTTTTTCTACTAGTAATGGCGGCGATCGGACACTGTTGACACTTTTTTGGGACCAATGACATTATTGCATTGATCAGTGCTATACAAATTCAGTGATCAATGTAAAAATGACACTGGCAGGGAAGGGGTTATACTTTAGGGGGAGATCAAGGTGTTAACTGTGTTCCCTCAGTGTGTTCTAACTGTAGAGGGGGTGGGCTGGCAGGGACATGACAAATCTCACTGTTTTCGATGACTGAGAACAGTAGATCACTGTCATGTCCCCTGTCAGAACGGGGATCTGCCTTGTTTACATTGGCAGATCCCCATTCTGCCTCTATAGAAGGCGATCGTGGGTCACCGGTGGACATCGATTGCGGCCGACCCGCGGGCATGCTCACGGAGCAGGCGCGATCGCGCACCTCCGCCGGCGCGCTCCCGTCTGCAACTGCTCCTGGGCGAGCCGTCGTACAGCTATGGCGATTTGCGCAGGAGAGCCGACCTGCCTCCGTATAACGACGGCAGCTGGTTGGCAAGCAGTTAAAGGTATCAGCCAGAGTTAAGTTTTTATTTGTTTGCTGCAAGTGGGGAAAGAAAAGGATCTATTGGCAGGATCAACAGGTAATAATCCTATGTTACAGTGGTACTCAGAACTCGGGTTAGTTTAAAGCAGAACTTTACCCATAACAACTTCATAAAAAATAATGTCCTTTATCAAGGAACATACATTTCACATTAATAATTAAGCTACTGAAATAAGTGTGTGCTGTAAATTACCTTCAACATTGTTCCTGTTTCTTCTTACTGGAGACTGCCATTTTGCTGAAGCCAAAGCCCCTGAACAGCAGTAAATCGTAAACCCAATGGTTTAAAAAAACAGTTACATTCTGGGAATGTCAGTATTGCTAACTGTCACATTTGCTTTTGTCCTCAACCAAACTGTCAAACCATGAAATGGCTGGTGTCCTAACGGATCACATGTGCAGCATCATGGCAGTTGCAGATCAAACAGAAGCAGCTTCCTTGGCTGCAGAGCGGCCTCTACAAACTCAGCAGTGTCTAAAAATGCCTAGAATGAAGAGCAACTGAACATGTGCAGAACAGGGTGAAACAGTGTATTACTGGATTTTAAACAGCATAGGCGCTTATTTTTAATGTTTTACATGGCTATAGGGGCCAGCCTGAAGTGATCTAGCAGGACTTCATTTTCTGACTAAAGTTTAACCACTTGCCGACCGCCAACCGCAGTCTGACGGTGGCAGAGTGGCTCGTTATCGCATATGACGGCGGCTGCAATAACTAGTGTTGTGAGCGTGCGCGCGCCGCCAGAGGCGCGCTCGTGCACTCACTGTGTCCGGAGGGGGGCCCAGGGAGAGGGTACGGCGGACTCGATCGCCGCCGGCTACCCGCGATGTCCCCCCCGCAGTGAGAGAACGGAGGTCCGTGTAAGTAAACACAGATCTCCGTTCTCATAAAGCGGGAAGGGCGGTGATCACAGGCTTCCGCTATATGGAAGCCGTGATCATCCCCTTTCCCCAGCCAGGGCAGCCCACACACAGTTAGCACACGCCCAGGGAACACAGTTAACCCTTAGAGCACCCCCTGCAGGTTAACCCCATCACTGCCAATGGCATTTACACAGTAATCAGTGCATTTTTATAGCACTGATCGCTGTATAAATGCCAATGGTCCCAAAAAAGTGTGAAAATGGTCTGACATGTCCGCTGCAATATCGCAGTACCGCTAAAAATCGCAGATCACCGCCATTACTAGTAAAAAATTTAAAAAAAATAAAAACCCCATAAATGAATTCTCACCGTCCGTAAACGCAGCAACTTTTGCACAAACCAATTAATAACCGCCGATTGCAGGGTTTTTTTTACCAAAAATATGAGGAAGAATCTAAATCGGCCAAAACCGATGGAAAAAAATGTTTTTTATATATATTTTTTTGGATTTGGATTTTAGCAAAAAGTAAGAAATTTGGGGGTTTTTTTGCAAAATTGTCGCTATTCTTTTGTTTATAGCGGCGATCAGAAATGACACAGAGGTGATCAAATACCACCAAAAGAAAGCTCTATTTGTGGGGAAAAAAGGACGCAAATTTTGTTTCGGTATAACGTTGCACGACCGCGCAATTGTCAGTTAAAGCGACGCAGTGCCGAATCGCAAACAGTGCTCAGGTCCTAAAGTGGGAAATCCTTCCGGGGCTGAAGTAGTTAAACAGTTACAGTTTTTGTTTTTTCCTAACAATGATGCTAGTGAATAGAAAAAGTCTTTATTCATCAGAATATATCTTTCTTGAATATACATTCATATTAAATTTTTTTTAGAATATGCTTTTTTTGAGAGAGTGGTCCTTTAAATATTGTGGAGTATTTAGCACAAGCATGCTGTTGGCAGCCTCCAGCTGGAAGCTGATTCACTGATCTGTTCATACTGGCTTTGTTCATGTTTTCTATCACCCATCTGCTCTGTAGTTTGTGCACATCATTTTTACAGCACATCCTACTATCCTTCCTTCGTTGTTTATATGTCTCCAGTGCTGGGCTTTACAACTGAAAATACCTGTCTAGCATTGTCACAAAATGAATCCCTCCCCAACTGCAGGTGCTCAGCCTCTTCCAATCGCTGTCTGCTCAGTCTGTTTCTATACACACCCAATATGCATGAACAAAGACACTATAAATCTGCAGAGTGGGGTTCCTGCTGGAAGTACCAGTCGTCAAGGGTCAAATGAAATGTACCTCCATGCCTTGTTAGTTTGCAGCTCCATTAAGCAGGTTATAGCAATTTATGATCGCATACAGCAAGAGTAGCTGCAGCACATTTCTTAATATATGTCTTTGTAACACTCGCTTGTCTAAGTGGCAGATGTGGAGAAATGGACTTACTGAGCCCCTACTGGGCCTTATTAATCAAAATGCCTGAGGGACAAACTGTCTCACAGCTATAGAAACCATTCGGATTAATCGTTAAATCTGCAAGCACCATTTTTCTGTACAACTTAGAATCTGATCTGTGTCGGTGAGGCAGAGGGTAGCATAGATGGTCAGATCTATGCAATGACAGATCTATCTAGCCATTGCAGCTCAAAGAGCTGGAACTTTAGTGTCATTTCATTTGTAATTCACCTGGTAGCTCCTAGTTGTGCATGCACTGTTAAAGGGTCAATAGAAAAATAAAGTAACTGATGATCAGTCATGAAGAGCTTTTTGAACATGTCAGAAAATGTCTATATACTCAAATGAGTGCTCCAGACACATGGGAATTTTCATTATTGCTTCAAAGCTAACCCTGCAGGGCCCAGTTCATGTAAATTGTGCTCAATTCTTTTCTGATTTTGTATCATATTGGCACTCTGAGACTTTTGCTTCCCTTTGACACTTGCTTGATACTTTGTCTTTGGCAGCCAGTGTGGCTCATACACATGTATTATCTGTTTAAATTGCTTACTTGTTTGATTACTTTTATTGATTATAGGATTACATTCAGTGCTATGGGAACAAACGTCTGTCTTACTCATTACTTGTTGTAGATTGTGGAAGTCATTTAAGCCACAGATTGATCACTTGTCTGCTGTAGTAATGCCTTGTTCTGATATAGAATTCCTAAAGTACTAGTAATTTTATGACAACCTCTTTACAGCCCACACTAGAGGGTCTTGCAGCATAATAAGGAATCAGTCATGTCTTAAGAGGCAAAGTGCAGCACCTGTGGAGTGGCATATAAGTTTTCATAATGGATCTCTCAGACAACACAATAGCGATTGTCCAAATTTATCAACTGCTATAAAATTTCCAATAAAATGCAAATGGCTCAGTGTCATCTACATCCTCTATGATGGCCATATGTATTAAAGATCAGTCTTCATCTTCAGAGATCTCAGCATTTCATGTGTCTTAGCTTTGCTACTCTCTACCCAAGTGTAGCAACTTGGGGCTGTGGCAAATCATGGTTTCCTTATGCTTGCTGTGAGATTGCCATATGACATTGGGGTTCAGGCAAATAGACTGTGCACTTTGCAAAGTGCAGTTGCCCTCTGCAAGTGCTGTTGCTCCAAAACTTAGTAAATGAGGTAAATCTTCACTTTGCAAAGAGTACCCAATCGCATGCAAGGGAAATTAAAAAAATGCATTTTTGCTTGCACATAATTGAATGATGGCAGTCAGCAGAGCGTCTGCTCATTTACTAAGTTATGGAGCAACTGCACTTGCACAGTCTATTCACTTTTAGTAAATCAACTCTGATGTTACCTTTGCCTTATGTAGTATGTAGAAAGAGCAGCTTTTTTTATACCCTTTCCTAGACAGGACAGCTGTTTTATTTAATTTTTTTTTACCGTACAATAGGCATATTGAAAGGGAATGAAAATTATAAAAAATAACAGATTCTGTGATAGCTGAACTCCAGGCAGTTATACAATATATTCAGATAAATGCAGCTCTGTGTTCTGTATACATAATGAAGGCCTCATGCCGAGTTTAAACGCAGCCTATACAGGCGTTCAGCATCTTTTTATGCCTGTAAAAGCACCACTATGTTAACCTATGTGTCTATGCACACATAGGTGTTTACAGGCAGAAAAAAAACACACCAAAGGCGTGCTCTGAGAGAAGCTATTGAGCAGAAAAAACTCTAAGCCCTCGTTCACATTGGAGCGACTTGTCATGTGATTTGACAGGTCAAATCACATGACAAGTCGCACCCTATCATTGGCAATGGCCATGTTCAACTCGATGCAATGCCGAGTTTGTGGTGCCGGCATTTTCAGACAGATTGTATAAGGGTAAATAGGGCGCTGACCTGTAACACCACTATACCATAATCTGTATCTATTTTGCTCTATTAACACCACAATTTAACAATAGATATATATATATATAAATATGTGAATAAATAGTGCTATAAGGGTCCACCTGTCAGTTTTTCAGGCGGACCCGAACGGGCGCTCCATTGTCCTCTATGGAGCGACGGATGTCAGCTGTGACATGTCCGCTGACACCCGATCCGCCAAATACAGATGGATGGAAACCCTATTTTCCATCCGCCTGGCCAATCGGATCGGACGAACACGGACAGACGATCCGTTGTTCATCCGATCCTCCATAGAGGAGAATGGAGCCATGACAGGTCAGTCTCTGCATGGAGTGCAGAGACTGTGCTGTCATCCGCCGGCTGAGCGGGGATAAACGGACGGATCCCCGCTGAGCAGCGGAGCCTGTCAAAACAGGCTCCGCTCGTGTGAAAGGGGCCTTAATTAGACCATAAGTATGTTAATATAGTAGCATTTGACTTGTGAAAAAATCAACAGAACAAAAGTCCTTGTGTAAAATCGTATGAAACTAGAAATTATTTAAGAAACAGTCCATCAATTCTAATAAATTCTTCCAATCACCGGTGAATAAAAATTATGTGCTATTGGTGCTTCATATAACTTATCCACACTGTGCTCCACCAAACGTGTGACTATATATTGTGATCACTGGAACAACTAAGCCACAGAGTGACCACAAGACATGGTTGAATATGATTTCCAAAAGGCAATCCCCTCCTATCCTGTGTGTCAAACACCACTAGACACCATTGATTTCCACTAGAATAGCTCAAACAACAGAGCCACGAAAGGCAAAATATAATGTGATACCGCCTTTTTATTTAAAATTTCAATTAAAACATAAGTATTGCACTCACATTCCATAAGACGCATATAAGCATCCAGCAAATATGTGCAGCTCGGGACCCGTTGAGTGTGCCACTTCGTTCGCTCTCCAACTGGCGTGCGTTTTACCCCGAGTTTCGGTTCTAATCTGTAGCTCTGTGTGCGTGAGTTCCAGGCCTCTCTCCAATGCATTTCACGCATCATCAGGAAGTGTGGCTAAACCATTCCATTGTAGCTCTGTCTGTATGTTTAGGGTCAATGTCCTGCTGGAAGATGAACCTTTGCCCCAGTCTCAAGTCTTTTGCAGACTCTTAACAGTTTTTCTTCTAAAATTGCCCTGTATTTGACTCCATCCATCTTCCCATCAACTCTGACCAGCTTCCTTATCCCTGCTGAAGAAAAGCATCCCCACAACATGATGCTGCCACCACCATGTTTCACGGTGGGGATGGTGTGTTCAGGGTTATGTGCATTGTTAGTTTTCCACCACACATAGCGTTTGCTTTTAGGCCAAAAAGTTCAATTTTGGTCTCATCTGACCAGAGCACCTTCTTCCACATTTTTGCTGTGTCCCCCACATGGCTTCTCGCAAGCTGCAAATGGGACTTTTTATGGATTTCTTCTCGCCACTCTTCCATAAAAGCCAGATTTTTGAAGTGCACGCCTAATAGTTGCCCAATAAAATACATTTATGTTTTTGGTTGTAACATGACAATGAATACTCTTTTAAAGCACTGTAGTTCTACTTTAATTCCCAGTCTGTATATTTGGAAAATGATTATGCATACTACAGTGCAAACATTTCTAAAGAACAATGCAGCATGGAACAGATGATAGCCTTATGTGGTCTCTTTTGTAAGGGTCCATGTTGATGAGCATCCTAGTCAAATGCTGCCTTTTCCATTTGAAGGCATTGTAACATAAATGTAAAGTGTAAGATAGTTTGCCTTAGCAAGATGTGATGTGATTTATAGAAATAGTGTAATTGTGGATGTAGTTTAATTCTGTGTTATTAAAAATATAGCATTCAATGGCAGCCAGGCCATATGTAATTCCATTAGCATTTAAATAGGACAAAATTCAGCTAAGGATCCAGTTGACTTGACACCTAGGTGGTAATAAAAATATCCCAGCAGGGTAAGCAAAAGTTGTCACCTTCGAACAGAAATCCCGGTCTTTCTGGCTACAGGTGTTGACAGGGGGGCATGGGAAGGTCTATAAGCTTTGATTAGTGTCAACAGATCAAAGAAATACATTTCATCTCTCATAATAGCTGAAATATTAGTGGCAGAGAGATAAAAATAATTCCTTTTGATTGTACGGGTGATAAGCTTCCAGCACATACCAGTGTAGCTGGTTTTGGCTCTCAGGAAAACACACAAAACCATTAGATGGCACTGGGCTGCGGCAGGTAGATCGTGTTTGGCACTGTCGCAAACGGGAAAAGGTGCTGGTTTTGGAAATCCTATCCATGATCCAGTGGTCAGCTCCGTTCTGATTCGGTTTGACGTTGGTCGTTTCGGAACATGAAACATCCTTTGAGCTGGGATGGGAACACCCCCCAGGGTTGATTGGCCAGGAGCTAACATCCAGCCCACATCTATATTCCAATAAATTGGGGAATCTCCATGTTCCAAGGGTGCTCTCACGAAGCTAGTTCTAAACTGGGGAGTCCCCTATGTTCCAGTATGCTTCTACGAAAGCATACACTTTGGTAAAGTTTATTTCTGTTTTTATCCCTCTTTATTTTCATAGCAAATTGGCAGTTGTACGTATTGTCTGTTTATCTTTTTGTATTTTATTGTAACTACTTTTTTCTTTGTATATATTTTATGCACTGCCCACTTTCAGGATGTTAAATGTTAAAATTAATAAGTGACTTCTGTGTACTAAGTTAGGACTCATATCTCTAGAGAGATTGTTGTATATTAGTCCTTTAATATTCGGTCTATGCTACGTGCCAATCGGTGTGCAATTGCTCTGTGTGTGGGCAGATTGCATGCAGATTGTGAGCTAACAGATCTGCCAGACAGAGATCTGTGTGTGTGTGTGATGGCTCAGCAGACCAGTCCAGCTGTTGTGTGGTGGCAAGCTATCGTTTATTGTGGGTCTGGTGTGGGTGTGTGGACAGTGGGAAGAGGGATTACCACAGGGGTTTTAGCTTGCAGGATAGTTAGAGAAACCCTAGAAGTGTGTATTATTTGCTAGACTGCTCCCCAACCCTTAGCGTGCACCAGATTGTATGTAAGATTTGTATCTGCCTGTGTGTGGTCAGCCATCTGGATTGGAGTGGAGACTCCCTCTAGTGGTGGCCGAAGGTAGTGCGGGCTGTGAAAGTACAGTGAAATCTTAATACTGCAGCATAAGTTCCCCCTTATTCCCTCATATAACCCCAGTCACGGAACGCAAGTAGCGGTTAGCTAGTTGCCGTGGGCGTGTGTGATTCGTGACAGGCATGTTGTTGTTGAATGAAAAATGTAGAGTTTAACAAGAATAAGCTGCGTTTCACCTGCTTTGCCTGGTGTTCAAATGCACTTTAAAAGAACATGTGACATCCAAAGAAATGTAGAATGAAGCATGTCAAACATAATCTCTGCCATGTGCACTGCTCAATTAAAGTCTGTGGTGTTTTGCTGACCTGCTTTGATGTGCATTTCAAACATACGTAAAACATAGGAAGGCAACGCTCATTGACATGAGCCATAAGGCCCGGCCAAGCATGTAACAGTCTGATTGTACAATTTATATGCATTCTTCTTTACATTTTCCAACAGCTATGTAGTGTGAAGGCCTACATGAACAATATATTCAATTAGGCTTCACAGGGGTACATAGACCCATACTTCTGTGCCAGGGTTTGTGTGTATGCTCACACATATGTTTATGTCACACATATTAGCATACTATTTATGAAACACAAGATGTCAGTATAAAATACACTAAAGTTAATTTTAGGTTACATAAATGCAATATATTAGCCAGTGTTTGGTAAAAGTTAAAAGACGATGGTTGCGCCGAGTACATAGATACCAAACATTTAAAGTGAAAAACAATAGTGCGCTTATTCATAAATAAAATTGTCTCAAAATATGCAATGCAACAAAGTATGTAAATCAAAAAAAAATATATAACATGTGCAAATATTTAAGTAAAGTGCATCTGTGCTCAATAAAAACGTCCCTCAGCAGTATGTGTGTTTCTTCTTAATTTTAGCATTCAAACAATAGTCCAGAGATAAATAAACATTTTGAAATAATTAGTCCACAAAGTATTGGTGATTTCTGTGTACTACCTCCACAGTTCACCTCTGAGTGAAATGGCCGCTCTCCACCAGGTATAACCCGCCAGTGTCAATATACGCCTTGTGTGTATGGATCTTTTCAAATGGATCATCCAGACAGCCAAACACAGCTTCTAGTGATGATTCTCCACCAGCTGCTTAAGATCTTCTTTGGACACAGTAGACCTTCCAGGGATGAATCATCCAGCCAGCACAGCTCCCAGCAATGGTTATCCTGCTGCTCAAGCTCTCCTAGATCCAAGTTATGCAAAGGCCAGGAGTTGAAGAGCTATATATATATATATATATAGCTCTTCAGCTCCTGGCCTTTGCGTAACTTGCAAGTCTTTTAAGCTAGGCTTCCACTAGTGCGAATTGTCCTGCAACTTGGGACTGCAAAGGCGCATGACAAGTCGTACCCCATGATTTCCAATGAGTACCATGCATATATGTGCGACTTCAAGTTGCAGCAACTTCATAGTAGTTCCTACACTACTTTAGTCTGATTTTGATGCAACTTGAGGTCCATAGACCTCAAGAATACACAGGCATTGCTTCAAGTCACATCAAAATCGCAGAAAAATTGCGGCAAAATCGTATGACTTTCAGGTCGCAGTAGTGGAAACCTAGCCCTACTGCAAGGTTTCACTGTGTCCAAAGGAGATCTTAAGCAGCTGGAGAATCATCACTAGAAGCTGTGCTTGGCTGTCTGGATGATCCATTTGAAAAGATCCATTCACACAAGGCGTATATTGACCCTGGCGGGTCTTTACTGGAGGTGAGCGGCCATTTCACCCAAAGGTGAACGGTGGAGGTGGTACACAGAAATCCCCAATATTTTGCGGACTAATTATTTCAAAATTTCTATTTATCTCTGGACTATTGTTTGATTGCTAAAATTAAGAAGAAACCCACATACTGCTGAGGGACGTATTTATTGAGCACAGATGCACTTTACTTAAATATTTGCACATTTTATATATTTTTTTTGTTTACATACTTTGTGGCATTGCATATTTTGAAACAATTTTATTTATGAATAAGCACACTATTGTTTTGCACTTTAAGGCCTCATACACAGCGTTTTTGAGCTGTTTTTACAGCTTAAAAACGCCTCTCCATGTTATTCAATGGCCTCATACACACACTGACATTTTTGAGCTGTAAGTGGCATTGGCGATCTTAAGCTGTTAATAGAACGCAGGGCCTGCGTGTTTGAAAGCTGCAGCGCTAGAGCTGTTTTGACGCCGACACCGGTAAAAGCTCAAAAATGCGGCTTATGGGAGCCCATTGATTTGAATGGAAGTCGCACCAGAAGTCGGATCATGATGATCCGACTTGTGTGCTGAGGATCTTGAAGGGGAACCCCCGCAAAAATTGTAAAAAAATTTACGTGGGGTTCCCCCCCAAGGGGTACCAGGCCCTTCGGTCTGGTATGGGTTTTAAGGGGAACCCCCACGCTGAAAAAACTGTGTGGAATCCCCCCAAAGTCCATACCAAACCCTTATCTGAGCATGCAGCTTGGCAGGCCAGGAAAGGGGGTGGGGACGAGCGAGCGCCCCCTCCTGGACCATAGCAGGCCCATGCCCCCAACATGGAGAGCATGGGGGCTTTGGGGCAGGGGGGCCCTGCGCCCCCCCACCCCAAAGCACCTTGTCCCCATGTTGATGAGGACAAGGGCCTCTTCCTGACAACCCTGGCCGTTGGTTGTAGGGGTCTGCGGGCAGGCAGCTTATCGGAATCTGGAAGCCCCCTTTAACAAGGGGGCCCCCAGATCCCGCCCCCCCCCCATGCGAATGAGTATGGGGTACATCGTACCCCTACCCATTCACCTAAAAAAGTGTCAAAAAGACACACTACACAGCTTTTTAAAATAGCTTATTGAATCAGCTCCGGCATCTTCTTCCCTCTCCAGCTCTTCTTTCTTCTGCTATTTTGCGTGGCCTTCTTTCTTCTAAAGGGGTCTTCTATCTTCTGCTCTTTTGCAATTGTCTTCTCCGCTGTGTTCTCCCTCTTTTCTTCTTCCCATGTTGACTTGTCACTCTCTCCCACTCTAAGGCCTGGTCCGTGCTGCGCAATGGCTTATATTGCATGGGGCGGGGCCACCCGCCGACGTCACTCAGAAGCCTTACCCCTTATGCGGCACAGGGCGGGATGTTACGCCATAAGGGGCAGGCCTTCCGTTGACGGCAGCGAGTGGCCTCGCCCCATGCCAATATAAGCCATTACACAGCACGGACCCGGCATTCGAGTGGGAGAGAACGACCAGTCAACATGGAAAGAAGAGAAGAGGGTGAAGACAGCGGCAAAAGAGCAGAAGATAGAAGACCCCTTTAGAAGAAAGAAGGCCCCGCAAAAGAGCAGAAGAAAGAAGCGCCGGAGAGGGGAGAAGATGCCGGAGCTGATTTAATAAACTATTTTAAAAAGATGTGTAGTGTGTTTTTTTGACACTTTTTTTTTAGGTAAATGGGTAGGGGTACAGTGATTTGGGGGCCCCCTTGTTAAAGGGGGCTTCTAGATTCCGATAAGCCCCCGCCCACAGACCCCGACAACCAATAGCCAGGGTTGTCGGAAAGAGGCCCCACCCCCCCATGTTGTGGTTATGCGGCCTGGTATGGTCCAGGAGGGGGGAGGGGCGCTCGCTCGTCCCCACCCCCTTTCCTGGCCTGCCAGGCTGCGTGCTCGGAACCCTACGCAATTCGTTTTTTTTTCAATTTTTTGACGGGGTTCCCCTTCAAGATCCTCAGCACACAAGTCGCACCGCGAGTCGGATCATCATGATTCGATTTCTGGTGTGACTTCTATTAAAATCAATGAGCTCCCATAGGGAACCATTGATTTTGAATAGAGGCAGAGAAATGCTGCTGAAAGCTAGCGCTGAAAAACACGCATCGACGCCAATACAAAAAGCTGATAAAATCGCGTTTTTAATGCCGCTTTTTTTCCTGGCGTTGGTAACGCAGTTACAGCTCGTTTTTTTAAAAACCTGTGTGTATGAGGCCTAAAGGTTTTTTACTGGAAGTTGACCCACTTAATAGTTGCTGCTATTCTCAGGTTTGTCTATCAACCCATTGGTATATATTTATTATCAATGAGCATTAGTATCTACCATAACAGTGCTCAAGTCTGGAACACACATAGATACCAAACATGTCAATTCTTAAAATAGCCTGTGCCTGTGAAACTGTGACATACTTTAAAAGCCCCTACAGCTCATCGGTTTAGAGCTAACCATGCATAATTGGCCCAGAGTTATTGCTCTCACTCCAGCCTGCATAGCAATACATAATATGTGCAGCGCAACTGATGTTTTTTTGCATTTACATTTGTACATGTGCAGGGGGGGGCACATGTACATTTTTTTAATAAACCTTTTTTTATCCATCACATAGGGGACAAAAAGTCCCCTATGTGATGCATTTTTTGGTGGCAGGTTTTCTTTTAGACCCCTAATGTCTCACCTGTCCTCCAATTAAAGTTAATGGAGTTAATGGAGTACAGATCACACTCTATTGATTTCTTCCCTGGCAATGCTAGCTGGGGTAAGTGACAGCAGGACCCAGAAGTGACAGTTTACAAGTTGCTCCCAGGTCATTAACAGGAAGAGATAATTAGTGAACGGATGTTCGTTGATCTCCTTCGCCCTCCCCCCACTTGGCAGCACCTGCCATGACAGTCCCAGGTCTACCCATGGGTGCGCAGAGCCTGGGGAATGTGGGGGGGGCGGGACCAGAAATTTTGGGGGTGTTTGGGAGCGATTGGGCAGCTGCACAGCCACCAGGTCTTTTCCATCTGACAACCGCCATTGATCTTGCCAGATTTACATATGCTTAGTGAGATGCTTTCTTTGAGGTCTTAGTGGTGGTAGTGGGGTTCATGCACACTCTCAGTGGCCACAGCCTCACCCTCCTCCCTCCTCAGCACTTAGTGAGGAAAGCAGTAAGAATCACTCCGCAGGGAAAGGCTGCCAGCCAAGACTATAATTACAGTATCGGGCACTGGGGCACCAGTGTTATCCGTCTCCCTCTGCTTCTGCCTTCTGAGCCCCTCTGCTGGACTTAGAGGGCCCAGGTAAACTAATTTAAGTCCTGGCAAGCCTAGGGGCCTGGCTCAACAGTTTGTCTATTAAATAATATTTGCAAACCATAGATGGACAATAAAGCTGCCTGAGTCCCTATGTTGAGCTGAAGGGACCCAGGCCCATTAGAGGACAGCCGGTCGTACTGCCTTATCAGTGGCCCTGTTATCCAATCAGCTTGTATGGCTCTCACACTGCATAGTTATTGGCACATTTTCCTGATCAACTGAGCAAAATCTGACTTGCAGATCTAGATTCTTCCCTTATAAAATTAATAATCATATCCATTGTCATCTTGAGGTGCTTCTCATTGTATAGGCTCATTATTGTACATGTATGACACATTAAAAGTGGAACCTATATCACAGGTTATCTACAGCACATTTAAAGTATATGTAAACCCAAGAACAAAATTGTAATATATTGCATTTTACTAGTCCCAAGATGTTGTGGCTGTATTAGTTTTCATTTTTCAGGCAGCAAGCACAGGGACATACCTCGTGATCCTCCTAGAAATTCATTATCCTTGTAAATTTCCTGTGTACTGTACTTAAATCTCGGACCGACAGAATCATCAGGTGAAAACTAAAGAGGAGGAGTTCATCAGACAAAACAACATTGTTAAGAAAGAAATAGAAAAGGTACAGAGAAATCTGGATAATAAGGATAATGAAACAAGCTAAATTTAAAATGGATTTACTTGATTGGGAGAAGGGGGAAATTTTTGATCTTTCATCCCAGAAGGGCCGGAATAGAAACTGACGAAGACGTACTAAATCCCCCCGCTCCCATTCGGACGTTGAGGCAGGGACAAGTAGTACTGATAGTGAGGGACTGCAATGTTCGGTGTCTTTTTTAGAACTGGATCGGGAGAGCTCTCCATCCCCAGAAAGAGAGTCACGGGACAGGGCAGGTATTCTAAAATCCAAAAAGAAGAAGGCCCAGGCAGGAAAAGAAAGGGAAAACCTAGATTACAGAAGCAGGACAAGGAGTCAGAAGAAGTACACCTAAGGGAGGGTTCCCTTATGGACATCCCGATAATAAAGTTGTCACTTTATCTAGTTTTCCCTTAAATGAGGTACACTTGTGTATATTAAGTAAAGGGCTGTCTTTATTGCCCATACAAAAAATGGAGGAGTTTACAATATATAAAGACCTCCACCTATTTCAATGCAAGGTTCTGTTCTGTTATCTTCATGAGCAAAAGGATAACAATTCTGTAGCACGTTTAGATATGCAGGAGGAGGAGAAAAAGGCTCTAGAAGATGTTCTGGCCCTGCTTGAGGAAGGTTCATTGGAAGCCAATGACTCGGTCAATAACGATACCATCACTATGAGATAGGTGGACCTTAGAATTAAATCCAACAAAATGCTGCCCCTCTCTAAAAATAAATCTATTAGTCAATTTTGTCACCAGTTTTGCAATAAACTCAAAAGGATCAAATGGGACATTCCATACTGTGATAACCTGACAAAGGAAGAGAGAGTTGCCTTGGGTGAATTACAAAGCGCTAAAGGGGTTATTATCAAAAAGAGTGACAAGGGTGGCAATGTTGTCCTCATGAATGAGGATGACTATGTGAAGAAGGTTAGAAGACAACTGAGGAATTCTGATATATATTGTAGAGTCCAAAAATCCCCATTTCCAATAGTAGTAGAAGAACTCAACAACAGACCAATGATGGCACAGGAAGTGGGGCTGCTAAACAAAAAAGAAATGTTTTTAAAGTCTCAGACTTCAATACCCTGGTTTTGTACATCATCCCTAAGCTCCATTAAAGTATGTCTAATCCCCCTGGCAAGCCTGTAATATCAGCTATTAATGGACCCCTGGATAGGATAGGTAAATACCTGGATGGTTTGTTAAAGACCATGGTCCCCACGTTGAAATCATTTGTCAGAGACACTAAGGACATCTTGAATAAACTTAACAATATCAGGATTGAGGAGGAATGGCTCCTAGTGGGCATCGACGTGGAGTCTTTGAACACATCGACCCCCCATGAATGGAGCCTACAAGCCATTTCCTTCTATCTTGACAAATTCTATCCAGAGATGGTCCACCAGAATGAATTTATTGAGCTTTTGGAATTCGCTTTGCACAACAATTTCTTCCAGTTTAATGAAACGTATTACCAGCAGATTTCAGGCACGCCTATGGGCGCTTCTTGGGCGCTGTTGTATGCGTGCCTACATCTTGGTATGTTAGAGGAACTTGTTGTGTACCAACTGGAATCCTTTGTGAAATTGGTCCACATTTGGGTGTGTTATATTGATGACGTCCTAGTGGTCTGGAAGGGTGCTGCAGGTGAGCTGATGGACTTTATGAATGAGCTTAACAGCAACACCCATACTATCAGACTCCCCTTTAGTTTTGATTCTAAGACTATACTCTTCCTGGACCTCAGGATGTCGAAGGAAAATGGAGGGCTAAGCACTTCTACTTACCGCAAATCCACCGTGGCCAACACCCTGCTTAGAGCAGATAGCTTTCACCCTAGATCTTTGAAACAGGGGATTCCAGTTGGCTAATTTTTCTGCATCAGGAGAAATTGTTCTAATGAAGGCGACTTCAGGAGAGAAGCACATGAGATGTATCCACACTTCAGGGAAAGAGACTATTCCCATAGTGTCCTTAGAACTGCCAATAAGAGAGCCATGGACCGAAACAGAGACTCCCTTCTTGAGGAGCGGATTGCTCCCAGAGATGGAGAAGCAGGTCTAAAGGAACCTGCCAGGTTTATCACCGAGTATGGAGCCCAATGGCCTAAGGTGAGAGAAATACTCAACAGGCATTGGTCCACATTGTCACAATGTTCAATTCTATCTGGGATTGTCGGGGGATACCCACACATGGTTGCACACCGGGTCCCAAACCTTTCTGATATCCTCACTAGGTCCGAGTTTGTCCCTTCATCTGACGATTCATGGTTGCCAGCTTATCCTCGGACCAAGGGAATGTTCCCCTGTGGTCAGGTGTGTAAGTTTGTGGAACGCACGGACATGTTTATGGATGCTGATCAAAAGAATACCTTTAAAATCAAGTCTTGTCAATTGTGCGACCACTAGAGTCATTTACAGCCTGACATATCCTTGCAATGAAACATACATTGGCAAAACCAAACGCCAACTTCATGTACGTATAGGGGAACACTTTGGGAATATAAAGCAGAAAGAACCAAAGAGCCCCTTAGCCCAACACTTTCTTTTCCATCATGATTCTAAATTGTATGGAATTTAAGTGTAGGGCATTTATGCACTGAAGCTTAGCAAAAGACGTGGCGATTTTGATAAAGTTTTATTGAAAAAAGAAAAATTTTGGATCTATAAATTAAATGTCCTTATGTCTAAAGGCTTAAATAAAGAGCTCAACCTGCAGGTGTTTTTGGATAATGTATTACATTTTTGATCCAGCTTTGTTTTGATCTTGACCCCTTTTAAGCCTGTCCATCTTTATGATATGTGGTTTCTAAGCCCTTGTGTTTGCTTTTTGTTTCCCTTATACTTTTGATTTTCTGTTTCCTTTTGCTATTATGCTCAGTGATGCTGTGACTTTGTTCTTGTCCACTGCACTCTATCTCCCAATATTTTTGATCTACATGATCTATAATTGTGTCTAGTCTTGACTTCCTGGCTAAAGTATATACATATAATTTCTTTTTCTATTTTTCCTTAAGTCTCCCTATTTGTTTTTTTTCTGTTTAGGCTCCTTGATTTTTATCCAATGAATCTGTAAGTATGGCTGTGCATAGTATGAAAAGCGCCCCTATCCTTATTTAGAATGGGCTGCACATTTGGGTGTATTTAAACCCTTCACAAGCAGATAGCACTAGTCCTGAGGAAGCTGGTCCGCCCAGCGAAATGCGTTGAAATCATGTCCTTGCACGTCCTGACGTCTTCCCCATCTCTCTGAGCTCCTGGTGGTGTGTGGCTGGCAGTTCCCAGATCAGACACCCGGACCAGCCGGTTTGGCGTTCCATAGGAAGCTTCGCTTTGGAAATTAGACGAGGCAGTGGCCCTAGAGTTTTACATCCATACTGGATGACAGTTGGAGTGAACACGTTTGGAGAGCTGAGACTTTACTGCATTGGGTGAGATCACTCTGGTTACAATTGCCTATCTTTCCTCCATGACCCTGGAATTATGATGTTCACTTATTCCTATTAGTGTCATCTATCCCGGTGCAGGGATCTACAAATGTGGTGTTCAAGCCTGCAGATATCTGGATTTGTTGGGGACCTGATCACTGGCATCAGCTGGCTCAGTGAGTCCAGTCAGTGATTGGTGTTCCCGGCGCGCACTGCAGTGAAACCATTTTCAAATACCGGCATCTATATCTTTGATTCTGCCAGTATTACCAGCCCTTGTGCAGCATGTCTGTTCTGAGTGAACTTTGATACACCTAGTTACCTGTTTAGACTTCAAACACAAGTGGGTTATTCACCACGTTTTGCAATTATATATGGTTCAGCTATTGTTTCCATTTACACAGCCACGGACTTCCTACACCACTATTTATTCCCTATCCAAGGTCAATCTATGATTATATGGGTGTTTGAGAGCGGATGGCGTCTGGGCGATCCTTTTAACTGTTTTGGTAATGTTGTCAATTTATATGGTGGAGGGATTTTGGTGTTACCCCATTGTCTTTTTAAAACTTTTTGACATTTATATGAATTAATAAATATTTAAACTTTTTTATACCATTTTTTGATTTCCTTATGGTTAAACTATGTCACGGTGGCTCCTTATTGTGGTACTTTGGGCAGCCTTTTGAGCTGACCTCTGTGTGTCCTGTATGCCTCCTTTTTGCCATAGAGCCCCAGGTGTAACTTCCTGAGTGGATAGGTTTACATTACCAATTGCGCAGTTCCCTTTCCCCCATTGTTTTTTGTGAAATCGAAATTCAGCCACCACATCTAAGGACTGGTAATCTACAATATATTGCATTATTTTTTGGGCTTAGATACACTATAAAAGGTCAGCAATGGTAATTGACATCTCAGTACAGATGTCATTTATGGAGATAAGCTGCAGTAAATGTTTCCTGGGCTGTATATTTTCAGCCAGACCAGGTAAAAAAAAAATTGCCCATGGATGACATTTTCACCAACTGATCTCAGATTCTATTAAGCTGTGTCCCAACAGAAAAAAAAAATCTATGGTCAGGTCTGTCTAACTTTACACAAACATCCATGTTTATATGGTGATCATTTTTAAAGAATAATTTAATCATTGCTGTTCCATGTCCAACCACTATCTAATGTCTATGACCAGCTTTACTTTCTGTGTAATTGCATACACTCTGTGCCTGACAGAACATGATGAAAGAAGGTACAGGTGATGTTAGAAAACCGTGATCCGTCCTCTGTTCAGAATAGGGCAGAGCAGAGCAGAGTTGCAGCCTGCGCAGCAGTATAAATCCGCCTCCCTCCAGTGGGAGTAAAAGGGACTTTTACAGCCGGAGGCCATAAAGATGGCAGGCGAGGAGGGGGAAAGATGTACAGCATTGTCAGGACGCTTCAGAATCAATTTTCAGCATCATTAGATTCTTTTCTCCTTCAGTCAGACATAGGGAGAAAGACTGTGAGAGAGAAGAAGAATAGGGGTCCGGGGGAAGAGAAAGAGGAGGAGGCAGCAGCATAATTTGCAAGTGTAATGGATAAAATCAAAATGGAAGTCTTTTCAAGAGTATTGCGAGGAAAGGGGGAGGAGAGGAGCAGTCGAAATAGGAGAGAGAAGGCACCTTGAAAATATTATCCTGTACATACCAACACATACTGGAATGCTAGATTTCCTGTGTATTATTGTTCTTTGCCTTGACTTCTCAAGCAGGGCCCAATGAGTTGGATACTTTATGTGCCACAAGCAGAAACTCACAGTATATAGAACATGGACTTTACTCATCTTTCAAGTTCAATAATACTATGTAGAGATCATCCTATTAATAGTAAATGTACACCATTTACAGTTGTGGACACATTTCTTGGTACTCTTACAGCTCTTTAAAACAATGATTCTGTTCGTGTTCATTGACCATACCTTTTCAATAAAAAGTTTGTAATAAAAAAACAATGTTTCATTCCTCCTGAAAAATGAAAAAAATTAAAAGTGGTTGTCTTTTTTATACCCTTGGTATGTCAAAAAGTAATGGAAAGAAGATATGAAATGTGATAAATGATTGCATAAAAAATTTAAAGGTGAACTAACCTCATACGCCCTAGCCACTCCCTCATCCCTGATATACTTACCTCTGGGGCTGCTGAGCTGTCAGTGCCCACGAACCCAGTCCAGCAGTCTGGTAGTTTGACGTCTTAATCAATTTTCCTATCACACTCCTTCCTGGCAAGAAAGGCTCTCACGTAATAGGGTGCTGCAACGAAATCCAGCTGGGCCCTGGAGATTATTCGCCATGCAAGTGTACATATTCGTCAGCACACCATGGATCCTTGTCCAAAATTTTCTTTTTATTGCGAAGATCACATCACAGAGAACTGCAACGTTTCGGAGCCGCGCAGGACCCCTTCATCATGCCTGATGTAGGGGCCCTGCGCGGCTCCGAAACGTTGCAGTCCTCTGTGTGGTAATTTTTAAGTCCCCCACTCTTCTCCCTCTTCCCTGTGCTGTGCTTCTGGAACAGACCAGAGCGATGTTCTGTGATGGCACTGATCAATCAAAATTGCTCTGGTCTGTCCTGGCAGCGTTACACAGAGGTAGAAGTGGAGATTTCAAATCCCTGAACCAGCCGCATGAGTACTGACAGCTAAGCAGCTCTGAAGTAAGGTACAGCAGGGCACGGGGAGTGTAAGGTGTTAGTTCAGCTTTACATTTATTACAATTAAGAGCACTAAGTGGGATTTCTGTCTGCTGCTTTATTCCTCTGCTATCAGCATAAATCATTTCTGACAATTTTTCCTGACACCAAGAGAACAATTGTGACAGGGAAGGGAACTCCAGCAGATTGACAGCTGCAGCTCTGTTCCTGTGAGCTGTGTGAAGGGGGTGTGCCCCTTACCTCCAATCAGCCCTCAGAGCTCTCCTCACTGAGCTCTGTAGAGTGTAATTTGAGCTTTCCACCCCCTTTTTTTCTAAACTTTCACACAAGCTTATAAATTCTGGACTTTGAACGGGTAAACACGGCAGTTCCCTATTCTGTCAGTGGGCATGACAGAGATCTACTGATCCCTGTGATTGGGATCAGTTACATCTGTCATGCCTGCGCAGCCCACACACAGTTAGAACACACACAAAGAACACAGTTAACCACTTGATCGACCCCTGCAGGCCCTTCCCTGCCAATGACATTTATACAGTAATCAGTGGCTATTTTTAGATTTGATTGCTGTATAAATGTCATTGGTCCCAAAAAAGTGTAAAAAATGTCCGATATGTCCGCCACAATATCGCAGTCCCGATAAAAATTGCAGATCGCCGACATTGCTAGTAAAAAAATTAATTAATTCTCATGGTTTGTAAGCGCGGCAACTTTTCCGCAAACCAATCAATATACACCGATTGCAATTTTTTTTTACCACGAATCTGTAGAAGAATATATATAGCGGCCAAAACTGATGAATACATTTTTTTTTTTGGATATGTATTCTAGCAAAAAGTTAAAAATATTGTTTTTTAAAAAATATTGGCGCTCTTTTTTTGTTTATAGCGGTGATCAGAAGTGATGTAGAGGTGATCAAATGCCACCAAACGGCGTTTGGTGGCATTTGTAAACGGCGATTTGCGTAGGCGCGGCTAGGGGGAAATCGAGCACCCGCTGCACACTCCCTCAGCGTGGCTGTGGGTTGGGCGGACTCGATGTCCGCCAGCAACCCGCGTTCGCCTGCTACACAGAAAGAACAGGGAACTGCCAATGTAAACACGGCAGTTTCCTATTCTGTCAGTGGGCATGACAGAGATCTAATGATCCCTGTGATCGGGATCAGTTACATCTGTCATGCCTGCGCAGCCCACACACAGTTAGAACACACACAAAGAACACAGTTAACCCCTTGATCGCCCCCTGCAGGCCCTTCCCTGCCAATGACACTTATACAGTAATCAGTGGCTATTTTTAGATTTGATTGCTGTATAAATGTCATTGGTCCCAAAAAAGTGTCAAAAATGTCCGATATGTCCGCCGCAATATCGCAGTCCCGATAAAAAACGCAGATCGCCGCCATTGCTATTAAAAAAATAGTAAAAACGCCATAAATGAATTCTCATGCTTTGTAAATGCGGCAACTTTTCCGCAAACCAATCAATATATGCCGATTGCAATTTTTTTTTACCACAAATCTGTAGAAGAATATATAGCAGCCAAAACTGATGAATACATTTTTTTTTGGATATATATTCTAGCAAAAAGTTAAAAATATAGTTTTTTTTTAAAAAATTGGCACTCTTTTTTTGTTTATAGCGGTGATCAGAAGTGATGTGAGGCGATCAAATGCCACAAAAAGAAATCTCTATTTGTGGGAAAAAAAGCATGTAAATTTCCTTTGGATACAGCGTCGCACGACCGCGCAATTGTCAGTTAAAGCAACGGCTTGGCGAATCGCAAAAAGTGCTCTGGTCAGGAAGGGGGGTAAAATCTTCCGGGGCTGAAGTGGTTAAGGTCCTTGGGAGTGTAGCCAACCTCCCTAGATGTAGCTGCAAGAGGAAAGTCAACCCTAGACCCTACATAGAAGGATAATGTGAATGTAGACAAAGAGCCAAGAACATCTTCCAAAGAAATAATGGACTTGAACTTGGACTTCAAGTTTAAAGTACATTTGTGTCTAATCGCTCTGTCCGGTGATTTTTGAGGAAGAAGATCCAGAAGAACTCTGTTGAAAGAAAAACACAAAAAAGCCAGACTGGAATTTCTAATGCTAAAATGCATATTATTAGGTGACCATGCCTCTGGAAGTATGTCCATTGAACAGATGACATAAAAAAATGCAGCTTTCAAAGGAAAGAGCGCCATACCTACTGTGAAACAAGGTGAAGACTAGGTTATGTTTTGGAAATCCAGTTCTTTAAGAAGAGAATACAGGCCTTTTTTTAAACAATATACTGAGATGGCCAGAGCCTGCTCTTGATGGAGTCTATTCCACATTTTCACAGCTCTTACTGTGAAGAAACCTTTCAATGTTTGGAGGTTAAGAGTTCATTCACACTTCTGTGACTTAAAAATCATGCAATTTCCATTGCGACTTTACTCTGTGACTTGATGCGACTTTGAGTGTGACTTTGTTACAACTTTGGCTTTGACCAATGTCATCATTTTGTTTGTGCTCCACAAAGTTGTTAGACATGTGCAGAATGGAAACATTAGTTTAGTTTGGTTTCTTTATTTTCTAACAAATTCCAAATTTTCAGAATGATTCAAATTTGACTTGGTCGAAAATTGCACGACCAATTTCAACTGTATGCCGTTTGTTAAGGAGTGGGCCGGGAAGCAGGCCGCCGCGTCCTTAACAACCAATGACCCATCAGCTGTTTCCCCACTGACAACTGAATGTAAAAAAATAATGCCGGCAATGAGAAATAAATGAAAAAAATGGCGTGGGGTCCCACCTCCAATGCATACCAGGCCCTTCAGCTCTGGTATAGATTTTAAGGGTAACCCCAAGCCAAAATGTTTTTAAAAAAATGGCATGGGGTTCCCCACAAAATCCATACCAGACCCTTACTTGAGCATGTAGCGTAGGGGGACGAGCGAGCTCTGCCCCCCCCCAAAGCACCTTGTCCTCCGGTGTAGATCCATCATCAATCATGCCACCCACGTCAACCTGAAAAAGAAAGAAAAATTCTCTGGCTCCAACCAAGGCTCACGCCATCTGCTTGCTCCGCCATGTGACAGCTCTTAAATAGCTAAGGGGCGGGGCCACCTGGTGATGTCACTAGGTGACACGCCCCCTTGTGACATCACCAACCCAGCATGCTCTTGGTTGGTGATGTCACAAGGGGCGGTGCCACCCGGTGACATCACCGGGTAGCCCCCGCCCCTAGCTATTTAAAAGCTGTCACACAGAGGAGGAGGCAGATGGTGGGATCCTTCGTCAGGTATTTAATACAAAAGCCTACTTGACTAGATTTGTATTAAATGGGTTGTTTGAGTTTTGGTAGTTCTCCATTAGATTGAGATGTATGGCAAACTTTAGGGCCATGTTAAACGGCAGTCTTGATACTACTGCAACAACTCACCAGCAACAAGATATAAAAGACAACTTTCCTTTTCCTATGGAGCTGCTCAGGGAAGGGGGTTCCCTTTAAAGGGACTGTAAAATGTTCCTAAAAATTATTCTTACAATAATGTTGCCCCTACAAAAAAAGAACTTAGATACTCACCTTCCTCGTGGCCCCGAAATTCATTGTAACACATCTTATTGCAATGCATGGTAATACACTGGAAATGTGCATTGCAGTGTTGCAATTTAAAGAGACCCTGCCACCATCCCATGCCAATAAAGATAAGCATCTCAAGGTAAAGTACTCTCATGAGCATATGCTATGCTGAACACAGACCTCTTCTTTTCAGTAATGGAGAATCTGAAAATACTGTTAAAGCGATGTTGGATTTTTTTTTTTTTTACTGAAATAAAGTAATAACCATGTTATACTTACCTGCTCTAATTAATCATTTTGCACAGAGCATCCCCCATCCCCCTCTTCTGGGGTCCCTCGCCAGCACTCCTCTTCTCCGAGTGCTCGCACAGTGAGTTGCTTGCTATGGAGGTGCCCGTGCATGCTCGCTCCAGAACCCGGCTCGGCCCCACTTCATCCTCACTGGATTTGAATGACAACAGCAGGAGCCAATGGCTCCTACTGCTGTATCTGAGCCAATGAGGAGCAAGAGAACCTTGGCTCTTGTGCACATTGCTGGATTGAGATTAGTCTCAGGTAAGTATTTAAGGAGGTAAGGTAAAAAACCTAACAGTAAAGAGAGAGTTCTGGAAAGTCACACATCGTTGCAAAACCTCATAAGGTGGTGTATGACAGCCTCAGCCTCGGCTCCAACCAGGCCACGCACCCCATGCCTCACACAATAAATCACACTGCAATTGATGCAAACTGCATTGTGCACAACCTGTTGCCCAAAAGAAGATCAGGAGCTTTTTACGGCCAACAAGCTTCACACAATGCAGTTTGCCGCAATTTATTGTGGGGCAAACGCAGGAGAACCTCACCACATTTTTAGGTGCCTTAAAAATTAATGGCATCTGAAATTCGCATTGTGTGATTTGTAATTTTAACAGAGCGTTTTGAAATCGCAGGCAGAATCACGGTGGTTCAAAATGCCCAGGTGTGAATGCAGTCTAAATTCTGCCAAGAGGTTATTTCTAATATGTTGGAAAAGGACACAGACACCCTCAATAGAGCATTGGATAAACCAGGTCAATGACATAATGGATGCAGAGGAATGGGTAAATACCTGTCAGAGCAGATTTGACAAGTTTTATAAACAGTGGGCTACATGGATGCACTTGGTAAATATCTGCAGTAGAAATTGCCCTAATAATATAGTATAGGACACAACACTCGTATTCATAGACCTTGTGGTTTATTTACTAAAACTAGAGAGTGCAAATTCTGGTGCAGCTCTGCATAGAAACAAATGAGCTTCCAGATTAAAGCTTAATTGAACAAGCTGAATTTAGAAGCGATTGGCTACCATGCACAGCTGCACCAGATTTTGCACTCTTTAGCTTTAATAAATCAACCCCCATGGGTTAAATGCAGGCTACGGCTACCTTCAGGTGAATGGACACTGGCAAAAAAAATTGCTGGGGCTGCCCCTAGAGTGTACTCGTATAACCCCACCCACTACATGAGACCCCAGTTTATTTGCTAGTGTCTTGGACCTGTTTTTCTCTGGAGAATTATTTTTCTTTTTTTAACCTCTTGCCTACTGGGCACTTTTACCCCCTTCCTGCCCAGGCCAATTTTCAGCTTTCAGCACTGTCACATTTGAATGAAAATTGTGCAGTCATGCAACACTGTGCCCATATGAAATTGTTATAATTTTTCACACAAATAGTGCTTTCTTTTGGTGGTATTTAATCATCACTGGGTTTTGAATTTTTTTCTAAAGAAACAAAAAGGACCAAAAATAAAAAAAAAGTTTTTCATAGTTTGTTATAACAGTTTGCAAATGGATAATTTTTCCTCATTCACTGATGAGGCTGAACTTATAGGCTGCACTGGTGGGCACTGATGAAGCCGCACTGAAGGGCTCTAATAGGCAGCACTGATAGGTGACACTGATGGACACTGTTAATTAGTGCCCTGATTATCAATGTAGATGTCCCTTTCACACAAGCCGATTATCTCCTCTCCTGTCAGTGTGAGGAAAGGTATGCCAATAGCCGGCTTGTGTTTACATCATGATCAGCTGTGATTGGACACAGCTAATCACGTGGTAAAGAGACGCTGATTGGCACTTTACCTGATCTGTGATCAACTGTGTCCCTAGGGCAGTGTTTCCCAACCCAGTCCTCAAGGCACACCAACAGGTCTTGTTTTCAGGATTTCCCTCAGATGAAACAGCTGTGGTAATTACTAAGGCAGTGAAACTGATCAAATCACCTGTGCAAAATAATGGAAATCCTGAAGACATGACCTGTTGGTGTGCCTTGAGGACTGGGTTGGGAAACACTGCCCTAGGGCACAGTGATCACAGAGTGCACCGCCTGCGCGCTCACAGGAGAACATCATGACGCCCTCCCAGAGCTGGTCGGCAAGAGGTTAAGCCATTTTTTTTTCTCTGATGCTTCTGTCAAGAGAAGACTGCTTATTGCCCTGAGCTATCTGTTTCCGGATTTGTTACCCTCTGTGTACCCTGGAGACCATACCAGACCTTACTATATGGGGCCGGCCTATAATGTTGGCACTGGATCATATATTAGACTCTCAACTTGGCACATGTACAACATGTGTAATTGGCTGCAGCGGGCCATAGTCCATTTATGTGGTTCCCAAACCCTGAAGAGCCCTTGGTGGTTTGCTCACCATGCTGGGTAAAGCCTAGACCCCTAGATAAGGCAAGGCAGGGCTTCCCTCTATATTGACACCGGTTCCTGGATTTTAGTAACACAATCTGCAGTGTGTAGCACAATATGTAGTTATGAAGGCAGAGAATTAGGGAGTTATTCATGTTATTGTGGTAATCCCTGTCATTTCGCCTGTAAAATTTCTTGGTGTGAGCAAATTAAATTTGGCAGTTTTCCTTGTGCTTTTTAGACCAAATTTCTGGAGGATGAGGTAACTGTGTTACACCTCCCAGATAAGGTATTCCCGCTTGCTTTTTCCACCAAAAATGTGCATAGCACGTTGGTGCACTCATGCTACCATCTTCTACAGAGGCACAACCACAGGAATACAGTCAGCACCTGGTTTATGGCGGCTTCTGTATGTGGACATGCAAAGCCCCTTCAATTCCAACCTCCATTCTGTAAATACCCCACTGGGGATCCCCTTACTTAGCAATGGCAGATTACAGAAGCAAGGGAGCTGGATCAAAAGGACCAAATACCAAGCTTTCAGCAGATGGCCTACAGGAAAGCACTACTTGGGGTAATAGCTGTTTCATTTTCCCAGAGCAATGTACTATTATTACACTGCTCCCCTCTTCTGACTCTAGCTCCCTCTCAGGTATGCACCATGTGGCCTGTCTGACAAAAGCAGATTCCTTTGCCACTATGTCTGAATGCTTTAAAACTCTCGGTGCACCAGTTTGGAACAGGGAATGTGATTCCTTCACATGCCCTGGAAGGCTCTGACAATGAATGCCAGCCTTACAGGCTGGGGCAGTATGCAAACGTCCCTACTGTTCAGGAGAGAAGGTCCTCACAGTAATTGAATCTTACCATCAACATTCTGAAACTGAGAGCCATTAGATTATCTCTATAACACTGGATCTTCCTTCTGCAGGGTCACCCAATTAGAGTGAAGTTGGACAATGCTACATCAGTGGCCTACATAAATCATCAGGGGGCACCCCAATTCTTTCAAAAACTGTCACAGTTGGGAAAAACAAGATATGAACATCCTGGTCTTCAGGTTCCGCAACGAGCTGAACAAATGTGTGGCCAAGATGAGGGATTCTCTAGCCTTCACAGTAGATGCTCTGGAAATTCCATGAACCCTATTCAAGCTGGTGTTTGCCTTCCCTCCAATGAAGATCCTCCCTTAACAAGATAGAGGAGGAAAGGGTTCTGGTGATTCTCATCGCACCAAATTGTCATACTCTGATTTATGGTAGACAAGCCTTGGCCTCTTCCAAACAGACCAGACTTACTGGCCCAAGGCCCCCTATTCCATCCTTCTTCCCAGTCCCTGCCTTTAACTGCATGGCCATTGAGGCCCAAACCCTAATTGCAGTGTATCCAACTCTGTCTCCCATCTAAGGCTCGGTTCACACTGCCACGACTTGGGATCCGACTTGAGACAAGTTAAATCCCATGTTAGTCAATGAGAGCTGTCTTAATTAGCACTACTGAAGTCGCTCCGACTTTAGAAAAGGTTCCTTTACTATTTCAAGACGACTTCTATCTGACTTGTGCCCATAGACTTTAATGGACTTGGAATTAAACTTCAGCTTGTTCAATTAAGCTTTGCCAAAAAAGAAACGGAAAGCTGATTAGTTTCTATGCACAGCTGCACTAGATTTTGCACTGTCCAGTTTTAGTAAATCAACCCCTTTACGTCATGAGGAAATGAGATTTGACCTCCATGCACAGAGAGGTTTTTTTCACAGTAAGATCAATGTGAAATAGACTCCCTCAAGAACTAGTTCTGGCCAGTGTTGTGTTAAAGAAAGAGAATGGATGCGTTCGTAAATGCCCAAAATATAACTGAATGTTAACATTTATAGGTAATAACTCCAGCAATAGTTGATCCAAAGAATATCCAATTTGCCTCCTGTGGGATCAGGAAGAATTTTTTGCTTTATTGAGATTTTTTTGCCTTCCTTTGGATCAACTGTGGGTATGTAATTCTGTATATGGAGGTTTTCTCTTTGTTTTGTTTTTGTTGTTGAACTAGACGGACTTGTGTCTTTTTCCAACCTGACTAACTACTGTATGTATTTATGTAGCTTACGCCCTTAGGGACAGAATTCCTGCTTTCCCTGTTAGACCCATTCCTCCAGGACTGATGGTATCTCTTGAGTTTTTTAGCCTGTAACATCTGCTTATCAGACTTGCAAGGGCATCACCTGGTCTTCTGTTCACATATTCTACAAGTTCTACCAAGTGGATGCTCAGGCCTCAGCTGATGCAAGCCTAGCCTACCACCCTGGGCAGGGTTATATGAGCATGCTCGAGGGGCAGGTCTAGCAAGTTTTTTTTGCCAGTGTCCAGTCACCTGAAGGTGGCCTGCATATAACCCATGGTCTATGAGTGCAAACCCTATACTGTACTCCCAAGATATGGCATTTACAAATAAGTCAACATTTCTGTTTCTTATTCAAGAGTTTTATTTATTTATTTATAGCTTATCCAGTGGCTGTTTTGTACAACCTCTGTCAGTTGTTTTGAACACGTTGGATCCAATATGAGATAAATAAAAAATGATTATGTAGAGTTTTATCAAAACTTAGCAGATTGAACCATCAAAATTGAACATTTGTGTCTAGTATGACCAATTACAGCCCAACAGTCAAAAACATTGCTTGAAATCTGCCTAGATAGTCTTAGGGTTATTGGGCTTTGTGTCTTTTTACTTGAAATTACTTCCCTTCAGACATCAATTACATACAGACCTACCCTTAAAGATTGAATCTAACCATGGTTGTTGGGCAGTAACTCCAATTCCAAGTAGGACCACACTGATGCATCAAGCCATCTTCAAGGCACACACAATCAAGGCAGAAATGGGGAAGGGAGCTATTTGAGTGATTCCATGAAAACCTGAATTCTGCTTAAAATAGTAACCTAATTTTTAATGTCCCAGTTGGCTCAAGTATAAATACAAAATGCTATATGAGGTTGTGTGCAGGCTTATATCTAAGATTTTGTCATTTTCATTGTCTTTTTTTTCTCTTTCAGTGGTAACATCTTTAGCTTGGCCGTGGTAAACAGGAGAATTAGACTGGCAAAGCTGTATCTCTCCGTTGTAAAGAAGATGAGGAACCAGAATGAAGCAGAAACAGTTCTTCTAAAGCTCTTGCAGTTTCTTTGCATATTAATAGCACTGTAATTTTTAATATGCAGAGTCTCCTTCTGATATGCAATGCGTGGACTGAGTAAGATATCAATGTCACCTTTTCTATCAACCTTTATACGTCTCACTACATCCACCACAAAATACCTATTCTATTTGTTGCATTGCTTACATACACAAATATTTTTGAGAAATATGAGGATTCAATTCAGAAGAATTCAAACTTTCTGGAGATAGGAAACACCTGAACTGTAGATTGTAGCTGTACATTGAATATCTGACGGTAGAAAATGTGCCTATAGCTCAGCATAACAGAAGAAGGGTCAGATATAATTTGTCAGTATATGAAAATGTTCTTTTAGCAATAACATTTTAACAGAGGCAGATTATATTTAGTATAACCTATAGTTAACCATTGTTTTTTGTTAAATGATATTTATGTTGGTTTCTCTATTATACATTTGTTTTGTGGAATAATCTGTGTGCACAGCACTAAGGAACATCAGAATCTTGCCCACACGATCCAGGGTGACTCCTTTTTAATTAATTGTCTGCCATGATACAAAAGAAGGGATAGGTATATGGCACACTGCATCCCAAAATTCATTGAAAATGTCAGTATTTTACTAAATGTATCAGATTTTGCTTTATAAAAAACATTAAAAATTGGGGCTCAAATAGCATAAATCCACGTGTGCAGTTTAATAGCTCAATCTCAACGAAAAAACATAGCAGCAGCAGAGCAGCTATGTTTGGCCGCAAAAATCTGGGAGACCTAAAGGCTCATCACAGTGCAAACAATGTAATTAAAAAATAGACTTCAAATTGGTGTATATAGGAAAGCACTAAACTCAGGAAGTTATTAGGACAGTGCACACAACAAGGGATGGTCATTTTAGGCCAGCCATTTCTAGCTGCCAGCCATTCTCTTTTTACGGACACTGCTAGTTATAAGAAATGATGGACAGTCAATTTACACAACTCCACCGGTAGCTTCCTGTTGTGTGTTAATAGTGGAAATATCGAAGTATGTAGCAGAAGCTTGCAGGGGAGGTAGATGAATCCTGGTCAAACTTCTGATCCAAACTATCAAAGGCTTTAAATCAGTGGTTCTCATACTGTGTGCCGCAGCATGTGAGATTTGCAGGGGTGCCGTGGGAGTTTAAAAAAATATTTAAAATTGCTAATGTTTTGAAACCTTGAACATATCGGAAAATTAAATGGTAAATCAATGTCGCAATAGTTAAAAAAGTAACATATATAAAAACACAATCTCTGTCAGTCTGTCATTCATTGGTTCCTTTCGTAACGCAAGATTTGTACGAGATCTCGGTAAAACTCGATCACTCTAATTATATTATAATAATAGAGATTGCTCCATTTGTTTTTTCCGTTTGTCTACTTTGGAGCCTGGCTTCAATCTGATTTGCTCTCGAAAGAAGGCACATCCTTCACAGTAAATTTTAAATTATATATATATATAAAAATAAGTTCTTCACCACAAAAATTGTTAAATCTTTTCAGGTGTGACTATTTTAAATATAAAGATCTGCTGCAATGATGATAACACAAGGTGGGTAAAAAAAAACACCTACCCGATATAGCAGCCCTTACCACAGATGTTCTCCATAATCATTTAACATTACAGTGAGCTACTAAAACCTCAGGTGAAGGATAATTTTTGTTATACCTGTTTGTTTTGCGTTTCTAGGTTTTTGAAACAGCCAAGTAATGTTTCAATGCTGTGATAAAGAATAAAAATAAAGCTGGGACATGTTTAAAACCTATTGTTCCTACCAGGGGCATAACTGCAGATCATGGGATTTCTTATCAAAAATGTTGATTCGGCCCCCTGGTGACTTCCCTACTGTCACTTTTGGGTGGAACTCCGCTTTAAGACCTCCTTCCCAGGTCCAGATGGTAAAACTGAACTTTTGGGAAGGAGGGGGGTGCAGATACCCGATTTTTACGGGTACTTCTGTTCCGGTCGCCTTAGGCGATCGGAAGTGGAAGGTCTCCTTCCCCCTCCCTCCTGAAGTCTTCTGGGACACAGGACAGGTCCTAGAAGACTTCAGGACCAATCACTAAGTGCAGTGCCCACAGTAGGAATGACGACGCCGCAGAGGGGAGAGGGGGAGATCCGAGTCTCTGTGCGGCCTCATCACTGGACCGGGAGACAGGTGAGTGTCTGTTTATTAAAAATCAGCAGCTACACTTTTTGTAGCTGCTGACTTTTAATAAATTTTATTAAACGGTGGAACTCCGCTTTAACATAAAGTACATTTAACATAAAGTCAAGGACAGGTAGAAAGGGAGCTGTTAACCACTTCCTTACTGGGCACTTAAACCCCCCTCCTGCCCGAACCAATTTTCAGTTTTCAGCGCTGTCGCTCTTTGAATGACAATTGCGCGGTCGTGCGACGTTGTATATCGTTTTTCATTTTTTATAACAAAAAAAAAGTTTTAACAGCGAGAAAAAAACAAATATCGCCGCTAGTCTTTACTGCGTCTCCCCTAGTTTATGGTGGTTTTCTTTCGAGATAAACACCCTTTTTTTCCTGCGTTTAAAACAAACCCATGTTGCAGCGTGCTGGCGCGTTAACAGTAAGTTTCTCGCTGTCGCGACTTTTGACTTTTAACCAAGCCCGTCCTCCCCCCAAATTCACGGGTCATTCCTTCACCAATTGTCGAGGGAAAGATGGACAGGAACTGAAATACAATTTACATGAAATACAATTTCGCCTCAAGGTGG
>BLSH010529579.1:347208-367305 GCA_018402905.1 Glandirana rugosa
TATTATGACAGGGGAAGGGACTGTTGAAGACGAGTGTCGTGACCAGAAATATCACATGAATAATACAATTGAAGGAGCGCGGACGCGATATCGGCTTACTGCCGATGTCGCGCCGAGATTTTACGGCCCTCCTGCAGTTATCTGCAGGAGGGTAAACCGAACACGACCCGCGCGAGGGCGCCCGCGCTCGCCGTGCACGTGCGCGGCGAGCGCGGGTGCCCTCGCACGGGCGCCCAGCCCGCCTGGGCTACAGGCGGCCTCTGGGCGCTAGAGGGAAGTCTCTCCTCCTTGCCCCTTGGCGGCTTCATTTGTGCCGCCAAGGGGCAAGCGCGCCCAGCACAAGCCAAATGGGAGGACGTCTATTGACGTCCTCCCGGCATTTTAGAGCCGCGCTGTAGCCGTCATTCGGCTATAGCGCAGGCGCGAGGAAGTTAACATAATAAGTACACTATAAAGACCAGTGCTGTGAGCAGAAGTTGTCAGGGAAGGGGACAGTATTATTGCAGGGATTTAAATTTTAATATGCATTTTTCCAGCTGACCACTTGGTCCAAAGTAACTCACCAATCCTTTTTATCATCTCTGATTTTAGGGACTCAGTGTAAAGTCCAATCCCTCCAACTCCTGCCACCACCACAGCAAAAGTCCTGAAAGAGTGCCTGTAGTAGCCAGCAAAAGGAGAAAAAAAAGAGTTGTACTAGCAAGAATATTGTCCAACAGAGTATTCTATATTATTATATAATTGCTAGTAACTCTAATACAACCTACTTCAATAATTGTGGATTTTGCAGAACTAGAAAGAAAACTGTCAGATTTTAGTGGAGACACAATGTAGTTTTGACACCAATTCTTTTTGCTTAGTATGTGCCTGACAAATTTCCACCCGACTCATTTGATTTTTCATATGAAGGATGTCAGGCAGAAGGGTACCAACAGGGCCAATCACGGTGCAAATTTTGACTGGCTCATCAGCAACTGGCTGAAGTTTGCTTTGTGCATCACCAGCTTCAGGCATAGATGGTAAATTTCAGTGCTGGCCAGGATGACCAAGAGCTCTGAGGACAAAAAATTGACACTACTTAGATAAACAAATTCTCCTTAATGCACAGCCTGCAGAGAGGGTAACTGTGGCTTGTGATTCTGAAGTCTCCGCCTCAACAGGAGCTTATAATCCTAATTAATACAGCGATGAATATGTGTTCACATGCACACAGATTTTCTAAATTTAAATAGCCCCCAACAACCTCCCTAATGGGGCACCTTCCCACCGCTAAGTCCCATAGCAGCTGTGTGGGGCTGCTGGGGCTATTGCAGCTGGTTCCTACCTCCTGTTGAACTCACACAAGACAAATCTCCTCCTGCAGCTATTGTATTCTGACAGCTGACACCACCTGCTGTCAAAATAGCCAAACAGTGCCTACAACTGATTGGTTTGGATTTTTCAATCAAAGGATGTCAGGTGAAATGATGCAGACAGGGCCACCCATGAAGTAAATTCTGGCCGGTTCATCAGGAAGTAGGTGAAATTTGCCCCATGTATGTGCAGCTTTAGGCACATTCATGGTATTTCAGACTGCTGAGTATAGCTTCATTGTGACAGCCCCTAGCTACTGCAGAAGAGAAATGTAGTTAGCTATGGTATGGATGAACTGTTATTCACTACTTTATTAATTGTCTTTGTCTATTGTCTATGTATACATTAAAGGCCTTTATCTCTTACATGCTGTCATATTTCAATGATCTTAGAGGTTAATTTGTAAAGGGAAGCCAATTATCAAGGCTCCTCCCCTATAGATTGCCATCAAACAGCAACTAGAACCAGAAAATGGATTCAAGTAAGAATTACTTTATTATACATTTGATGTGTAAGAATTTTGTCTCTAGGTAATTTCTTATATTTAAATTTTTTTTTTACTTTTTGCTATAATACATATGCAGAAAAAAGAAGTATTCATCGGTTCAGGCCGATATATATTCTTCTACATATTTTTGGTAAAAAAAAATCGCAATAGGCGTATATTGATTGTGTTGCACAAAAGTTATCGCTTCTACAAACAATGGGAATAGATTTATGGCATTTTTTTTTTTACTAGTAATGGTGGCGATCTGCGATTTTTATCGGGACTGCGACATTGCCACGGACAGATCAGACACTTTTGCCACTTTTTGGGACCAATGACATTTATACAGCGATCAGAACTTTAAAGCGGTAGTAAACCCCTGCAGCACATTTTAAATGCTCTGATCACTCCCTTTATGAAGATTATATTCCCCTTATTTGGGTTCTCCTTACCTGCTTCCTTTGTGTACAAAATCGTATATTTCACCGTATCAAGCGCTTCACAAGCGCATGCGGCGTTATTCTCTAATTTTCCGGAAAGCCTCTGGCTGCCGAAAATATTCAGGGTATTTGCCGGGGCTGCGTCATCTCGTGTCAGCCCCGACCTCACGCGATATTCTGAAGACTTCCTGATTACACTGCATTTCCTAGCGCCCTTGTGAATCCGAACGTCACAGGGGTTGTGTGGAGAAGGAGGGCGGAGCGGCAGAGCAAGGAGGAGAGGCAGAGGGACAAGATAAATGATCCTCTGCTATTCACTGTATAGGGGTTGCCATGGGAATCGGAAAGGAAAAGGAGGCTTGGCTATGTAATGCAATGCGCATGCGTGAGATTATCTGCCTCTACGTAAAATGAGGGCGGAAATAGAGGCATGGATAAACGCGGAAGAGAACAGTTAAAATGGCGCAGCCTTATACAGTCCCGGCCCGCTATAAAAATAATTTTTTTTGGCAAGTAAGACATGTATTAGCAAGCAAGTGTATCTTTGTTATTATCCATGTGTAAAGTGGACTCAATATATATGTTGCATTATGCTTATTCGGCTGGGTTTACTACTGCTTTAAATAGCCACTGATTTCATTGGCAGGGAAGGGGTTAGACTGTAGGGGGCGATCAAGGGGTTAAGTGTGTTCCCTCAGCATGTTCTAACTGTGTGTAGGCTGGGCTGGCAGGGACATGACAGATCTAACTGTTCCCGATCACTGTGAACAGTAGATCAGCGCCATGTCCCCTGACAGAACGGGGATTTGCCTTATTTACAAGTCCCCATTCTGCTTTTTTAGAAGGTGATCGCGGGTCGCCGGCGGACATGGAGTGCGCGCCCACAATACCCCATGCACGGACCGCCGTACAGCTACGAAGATTCGCGCAGGAGAGCTTACCTGCTGCCTTATAATGACGGTGGCTGGTTGGCAAGTGGTTAATAAACACTCAAAATCACCAAAAGTGTGTTAAAGTAAATACAGATAAAAACAGGACCTTGTGAGCTGCTATAACCCTATAGTAACAATAGCTGCTGACACTCTTCAAATCCCTAAATGTAATTATAACAGATAAAACTATATATGTATATATATATATATATATATATATATATCAGTGTAGCGCTTAAACTAATTAAAATGCAATAAACAATTTGCAAAATTAGCAATCAAATCATGTGCAAAAAACCAAGGTGCAGAGTTCATCAAAGTTCATCAAAAATACAAAAATTCATCTATACATAGTTCATAAGGTAAAAAGCATAGAAAGTGCTCAAGTGCATTATTCAATCCAAAACCGTCCTCATAGGTACACATCCAGTCTTCCAAACTTTCTCATGCTCAGTGCAGTGACTTTCTTTCAAATCTTCCTCTAATGGGAATCTTGGCTAAAGCCATATAAAATTCATTGCTCCGAACAGACCTTTCAGTGTGAACACACGGCACCCTGTGCCCGTCACCAGATGTGCCCTCACCTTAAGGGGTTATTATTAGCGCCTTTGAAATATGGGTATCTGTGATAATGAAACTCCTCCAGCCCAGGTATAACATAGAGCTCATCAGCACACTATCCTTCTTCACATGGAGGCTTCACTACAACTCCACCAGATTCCACAGGTTACATGCAGGGACAACAATAACACTAGACATTGCGTAATCCCGTTTAACCAAACATTTATTAAAACTATCAGTCAATGAAACACTCACATTTAAAATATCATAAAAACGTCTGTGTGCATAAAGAGTAGTATGTGCAGAGCCGTCACCTGTCCCAGGGATCTGCAGCTCCTTCAGGCAGGGTTGGACTCCAGCACTCCTCTCTGTGACTCTATATCAAATACTCGTCCTAGTGCATCAACTTTGCCAGCCCCTCCTACCGGTTTCGTCACCTCACGTGACTTCTACTGGGAGATCTCAACAGTAGAAGTCACGGCCCAGGAGTACAAATAGCTAACAAACATTAATGTGAAATGTCAACTGTTAAAATGAGGTACAATTAGAGAGAAGAGCAAACTTGCAATAGAGGATTTGTGTGCCAGGAGGAGGATTTTTTCAACTTGGCGTGGGGAAAACTGCAAATCTAGGTCCTTTTCTCAACAGTGAACAAATGTTGGTAAAGGTTCTTCTGCATTAGCCGTCACATATCCATATAGCAGAGACTGTGTGTGCCTGAAAGGTACCCCCCTCCTACAGAGAGCTTCAAAGGGAGTGAACTTGTGTGGGCTATATGGCGCTTCCTGGAGGGCCTGCAGGAAATGGAAGTTGGTTGGTACTCAAAGTATCCAGTGGCGCATTAACAAGCTTAGAGATACTCGCGAGGGTGGGAAGCCTACCCTGTGACCACACATCCACGACACGTCCCCACTGTGTTCTAACTGTGTGGGGGCTGGGCTGCCTGGGGCATGACAGATCTAACTGTTCCCAATCACTGGGAACAGTAGACCTATGTCATGTCCCCTGACGGAACGAGATCCGCCATGTTTACATCGGCGGATCCCGGTTCTGCCTCTGCAGTAGGTGATCGCGGGTTGCCAGCAGACACGAGTCCGCCCAAGCCACGGGCACGCTCACGGATAAATCGTACATGCGTGGCCGACATACAATGACGGTGGTTTGCGCAGCCAAGACAACCTGCCACAGTACAACTGCGGCGGCTGGTCGGCAAGTAGTTAAATAGGTTGTAACACTATATGGTACTATACAGCTGTTGGTAAGTTTTGGTCTAACAATTGAAAATCTGGAACTTTATGGCCAGCCCAAGTTTGGCTTTCAAATGGAGCTGATATCACGCTGTAGTTTATTCACATTGATAAACTACTAGCAGGCACTAGACACAGCACTGTATAACCCCCTCTGGCAGGTTTCCCATAGGAAATGATAAAGAACTCACTTCTGCTGGTGATAGCAAGAGCCAACTTACCAAATTATTCACAGTTATAGCCTATTGGCCAATAGGGAGGTTCAGTGCAGTAACCCATTTTTGTCCCAAGCAGCTCACCTCAATGTGATATATTGAAGAGTCAGGTGTGGTATTTATTGTGTTGACATGTCTTGAGAGCCCATTATAAATTAATGCTACCCACCAAAACACATGTACAATGCATGTTACCAACTTATGTGCACACACATACAAGTGCAAATCTGGTGTACTATTGTATCTATCTATATCAGTGGTTCTCAACTCCTGTCCTCGGGACCCACTAACAGGCCAGGTTTGCAGGATAACTGAAATACATCACAGGTGATATCATTTGTTGCTCAGTGATTGCAGTAGTCTAGTCTGCATCTCCCCAAGGTAATACTTAAAGTCTGGCCTGTTGGTGGGTCCTGAGGACAGGAGTTGAGAACCACTGATCTATATGTATTTGAGGAAATAGTCATTAATCCCTCTGGATTCTCAGACAGTAGTAAACACCTAGCAGGGGAGCAAACCCTTCTTCACCCAATACCCATTTTGGAAGAAACTGTTATGGGTGAAGAGCTTTATCTTTGCTTCACAGTAATAATAACTGTGGCTAAGGGCAGAGCTTTGCAGCACTTGTCCTTTGCTTTCATTTGACAACTGAACCCATGCATGCTTCTATCATTTATGAGAAGCGAGGTCCGGCACATTTTTGAGAATTTTCTTACATATGTAAATTTGTTGTGATATACAAACATCCAGCCATTGCATAGAAAATTGATTTCTGTTTATTTGCCTCATTGAAGTGCAGGTTTATTGCCTATGATTTTAGAATTTTTTTAGAGTAATGGATCTCTGTAAAGATTAGCATACACAAAATAAAGCAAAATCAAATTAAACTAAATCATTAAAATATTAGGGGAAATAAAAGTGAGCTATTATTCAGATCAATATTAGTTTAAAGTGATTGTAAACCTCAGCATATCCCTCTATAGGGATCATTAAGTGTCATTTCTGTCTGCTGCTCTGCTCCTCTATCAGAATGAATCACTTCTGACAAGTTTTCCTGACACCAAGTGAAAAATGGTGACAAGGGAGGGATCTCCAGTTGATTGACAGCCTCAGCCCTGTTCCTATGTGCTGTGTGAAAGGGGGGGGGGTGTCCGCTCCTTTTTTCTGACCTTTAAACAGATGTAGTGAAGGGAAAACTGCAGATAAGCGGGTATAACTTTCACACCTGTGTGTTTTTTGTGCTGCGCTAGATGGCACTTTTCCAGTGTGGCAAAACCGCATCAAAATTATTTCCTTTTGAAATCCTATGTATCCATTCGCACTTGTGTGCTGCTTATCCTGCCTGCAGCATCTTTTGTGCCTTGTGTAAAAAGCGCACAAAAAACGCAGCTTCCATAGACCTAATTGGAAACTCATTGAAAATGCATAAAAAAATGCACTGCATTGTGTTTTTTATGCTTTTTTGCTCACATGTCCAGGATAAGCAACTTCTGTGAGTCAGTGATGTAATATATTCAGAAAACATATTAAAACGCTATATGCTCTGTACTGAAATGTGGTGAAACGAGCTAAAAACGCACTTAAAATACACTACAATGCAATATGCTTTTTTATAAACCGCATATAGCATTTTTATGCGTTATGGTGTGAAAAGGTGCTAAAAATTAAAGCTGAAACCTGATTAGTTGCTATGGCCATAACTCTATTTTTCCTCTAATAAATAGATACTACCTGTTCTAGGGGCAGTTTAAAATTTAGTGTAAAAACCTACCAGTATGCAGGAACACCCAATGAATCACTGGTGCCACGACCTGCCTGGGAAATGAATGCCTCATACACACGGTGCAACAGTCGTATGACCGCACGTTCAACTTGTGGCCAAAATCGGCTGTTGGCAGTTGTGTCTAGCATACTGACAGGAGTCAAGTAATCGTACAACAAAGTTTCAACAAAGCTGAACGCAGTGACGTGTTACGAGCGTCTAAAGTGGAAGTTCAGGTGAATGATTTGTGAATTGGGAACATAGGTTTACTCGAACGGACACTCCTGGGCGTTCCTGCCTTCTGAGCATGCGTGTTTTGCACAGTACAACTTGTTGGACCAACTTCTCTGTACACACGAGTCAACAGTCGTACAGCAGCTTGTTGTACAACAAACGTTTTCTAGTTTGCTCAGCCAACTTCTGTTGTACGACTGTTGAACATCGGCTGTTGTAATCGCGCGTACTAACGGTCGGATTATCGTACAACAAGATGTTGTAAGACCGTTGTTGTACGACCTTTGAATAGTGTGTTAAAATACACTAAAACTCAATATGTGTTTTTATAAACCGCATATAGCATTTTTATGCGTTATGGTGTGAAAAGGTGCTAAAAATTAAAGCTGAAACCTGATTACCGTATATACTCGAGTATAAGCTGAGTTTTTCAGCACATTTGTGCTGAAAAAGACCCCCCTCGGCTTATACTCGAGTCAGTGTCTGTGGGTGATGAGTAGATTCACATTAAACAGAGCCGCACTGCTTCTAAGAGCCGTTCTATGCATGTAACTGTGACTAATCACATTGGAATGTAGAGAATGCTGAGAGAGGTGTCAGATTTTCATCTTGATGTCAGGGAGGTGGGTGGGACACGCAGGTGTTAGCTGTTCAGTCCCGCCCACCTCCTGATCTCAGTGAAGATCTGCAGCTCTCTCTCAGCATTCTCTGCATTCCAATGTGATTAGTCACAGTTACATGCACAGAACGGCTCTTAGAAGCAGCGTGGCTCTGTTTAATGTGAATCTACCTTACTCATTCCTTATGAGTTCTGGCTACAGTATCTGTCTCCTGGCTAAAATCCCTGTGTCCTGGCTACATTCCCTGTGTTCTGGCTCCCTGTCCCTGTGTTCTGGCTCCCTGTCCCTGTGTTCTGGCTCCCTGTCCCTGTGTTCTGGCTACAATTCCTGTGTTCTGGCTGCTGCATTTCCCACCCTAGGCTTATACTCGGGTCAATAACTTTTCCCAGTTGTTTGTGGTAAAATTAGGTGCCTCGGCTTATATTCGAGATGGCTTATACTCGAGTATATACGGTAGTTGCTATGGCCACAACTCTATTTTTCCTCTAATAAATAGGTACTACCTGTTCTAGGGCAGTTTAGAATTAAGTGTAAAAACCTACCAGTATGCAGAAACACCCAATGAATCACGGGTGCCACAACCTGCCTGGGAAACTAAGGGTTTGTGAACACAGAAATTTGTTTGCGAACTGACTTTCCCCATACAATTCAATGTGAATGTAAATGCAGCTGAGAAAAAGGTCAGAAGCAGCTGAGAAGGAATTCAGCAACATCCTAAGCACATGAATCTGAACACATGTTATATTTATCCATCTACACAAGCCCTAGTGCTCTGCAGTAGTGCAAAACCCCTGCTGCCTTGGGGCCACCGTCGTAACAGTCCATGCAAACAAGCAGTGATAGAATTACTACACCAAGTAACTGTTGCTCGACTGTGACCATTATGATGTTTTAGGGCAGGGTAGCAGTCTCATGTTGCATTCTGTGCTGTGAAACCTCACATCAAACCTCATAGTTTGTTCTGGGACAAGGAAGCAATTTGGTGCCCATTTAAATAAAATATGGATATTGCTATCCACTCTCAATTATGCTCCACATCATAACGCCACACAACTACTTGCATTTGACAGCCCATTCATAAAATGCAAGCCATTATGTGGAATCTGTGGTGCCCTATGCTTAAGGTCGATCAACTTGAGTATAACTAGCCTGTCGGATTATTCATGTGATCATTGCCAGCGGCTATATCAATAATCACTGTTTGTTCTCCCAGATAGGGACGGCAAGCCCTGCCCCCTCGCCAGGAAAACACAATAGCTTCAGGGAAGGATTCCCCTATGAACACACTCATTGTTGATGGAGAAATCAAGTGATTTTCTTTTGCAAAAAAAAAATTGCACCTTCTATGGCCAGCCTAAAGCCCAACTCCCGGCACAAAAACAACCCTTGCGGTGGAGCCACCCTGCACTGCAAGGGTTAAGTAATTGATAAGCCTAGGGGTAGATGAGAAGCTATATTATTTACCTGACTACGCACTCTAGCAGGCTCTGGTGCTGTTTTCCTCTCCCCTAAGCTCTGGCCTGTGGACCAAGTGTTGGCGTTATTGTGTACAATGCAGGGCTTTTGACCCTGCATGGTAGACAATGGAGTCAGGAGCATGACCTGAGCTTGGAGCAACTTTTTAGAGGAGTCTGCAGTGGACTGGTCACATGGATCCAGGGAACCTGCTGGAGTGAGGAGAAGGTAAGTAATATAGCCTCTTTTGCAGCACTCTGGACGTAGTAATCATTTAACTCTTGGGGGGTGGGGGCTCACTTCAAGTGTATTTGTTGTTGTAGCCTGAGAACTCCATGATTGGAGGAGAGCTAGTCACATGACTTTGACAAGTCACACCTTAGTCTGCATTTTCACAGGCCACCAACCATTTCGATTTAGTAAGTGAAGTACCAGACTGCTCAGAATAGAAATGAGTCACTCTGTGTGTAAATTGCTTCTGTGAGATTAGATTAAATGCAAAATAATCATATATGTGTTAACTGTGTAATCAGTACATTGGAAATGATTGCTAGAATCTGATTGGATGTTATTGTTTGTGGTCCACCTCCTGCATCATCATCATTGCCAAATTTCATGAATGCATCCATAGTTTTTGCAATTAGCTCACAATAAATTGTATGCTTCTGCTCTAAACAAGTTTCCTCTGTGACTTCTGTTAACAAAGAGAGAACTTGCAAGATAATGTGTGCAGCGCCATGATTAATCACTTTGGTGGAAAACATTGAGCTCCTTTTTGATTTACAGATACAGTAAATATGCCATAAAAATTCATACAGATTGTAAGTATGGGTCATCAATCCCTTCAGTGCTTTAATTAGCTAAGGGTTGTGCCATTCATTCCCCAGATGAGCAGAACAGTGTGTACTGATGGCGTGATGACAAAGACCACAGGAACACCATAAAAAACAGAAGAGTCCCATTGTCAAATAGAATATACTTGTACTGCACAAACACTTATAGATCTTTCACTGCTGATTTATTTTGTGAACTGGGGACTGGTGAAGATAAGTGATCCTAGAGATAAGCAGTCTGCATAAATCCAACATTTACATAACCTTTTACAGAAAGAATTGTCAACTAGATCTCCAGACTGCCTGGGTTGATTTGGCCAATCTAAAGATTGCTGCATGCACGTGGCAAAGGGAAAGTTTTTTTCTAAATAATGGCAAGCATGAACAGAGGTTATCCAGCATGCTGGAAAATCTCTTCATGTGATAGAAAAAGTGTTTCCAAGCACCCTTAAATGTACCTATTGTGGTATTATGAAAGGCGAGGTGATAAATGGACGTTATGTTTCACCTCGCATGTGTTCACTTACAGGAAACTAAGCTGGAATCTGGTCCAGGTTTTACCAGTCACCTTGGCAGGGTTGGTTCCGGACCAGATTTTGTGGTCCACCAACAGGTGGTATAAAGGAAGCAGGTCTGGATCAGAGGATTGCTCTTTACCTGGGCTCAGGAAGCCAAAGCCTGAGAGAGCTGCTGAACTGAACTTTGCTTTGTGACTGAAACAAAAAGGGTTTTCATTATCTTTGTTTTGTGGGTGACTGGGAAAAGCTCTTCACCTCTGAGTTAGGAAACTTGGATATGCTTAGTTAGTACCTGGATGGTAAAGGATTTATTTTCTGTTTGTTTATTTGATTTTTACATGCAACCTTGTAAATAAGCCTGGCTACAAGTCAGATTTTAAGAAAACATGCCGTTTGGACTACCTTTATCCAGGGAAGGTGATCCCCATTGAGCTAACCCCCTACTCATAGTGGATTTTCGGCGGGCATCTTCCTAAACAAGTGGAAAGATGGAGGATGTGTTAAAAGCCCTGCTGCAGGCCACTGCAACCCAGCAGGAAACCAATTGCCAGGTCGCAGTGCCTATGCAGAGAGAAGCCGGACTCCAGGCTCCAGCAAGCTCACTGCAAGCGTAGGCTCTGCACACTGACAGCCCGCTTGTTCGCAAGCCGATCTCTGCACACTTACAGCCCACTTGTCCGCAAGCCGATCTCTGCACACTGACAGCCCGCTTGTCTGCAAGCCGATCTCTGCACACCCCTGCCTGCCTACTGGATGGGGTAAGTGCGGGACTTGTCCTGACTTTGGCGGGGGGGGGTCTCTGCAAAGTACCCCAGCTGTGATATTGGCTGTAAAGTACCCCCAACTGTGATATTGGCTGCAAAGTAGGAGGCAAATCGCCAGCAGCAGGAGTCGAATCTCCAGGCCATTGCAGGCCAGCAGGAGGCAGATCGCCAGGCCAGTGCAGGCCAGCAGGAGATGAATCGCCAGGCCATTGCAGCCCAGCAGGAAATGAACTGCCAATTTTCGGAGGCCCTGGTGGAGTTAAAGAAGGGGTCCGCAAATCCTTTGCTGGTGGAACAGAAAATGGTGCGTGCCAGCTATTTCCTGTAGAAGATGACACCTGCAGATGATGTGGAAGTTTACCTAGCAACTTTTGAAAGAGTCGCTGTTCAAGAAGGATGGCAAAAAGAGCAATGGTGAGGATTGCTAGTGCCCTTTCTGACAGGAGAACCCCAAAAGGCCTATTATGACCTGGAAACAGATGCTACCCAGGATTATGAGACACTGAAAGCTGAGATGCTTGCACTTGATACCTCTCCAAGAAATGGCTACAGCCAGAGACTTTGCTGGGCCCTAAGATTGTGGAGCGTGTGGTCATGGACCATTATTTATGGGCGCTCCCTGCCACTTTGAGGATGTGGGTCAGCCATGGGGACCCAAATGGCGCGTACACACGATCCGAAAATCGGACGAAAAATCGTAAGATAATCGGATCGTTAGTACAGAGCTTTCAAGAGACATGACAGATCATCCTATATTATTGGATTGGACAAACACGAAAAATTTTCTCTTACGATACCAGATCGTACGATTTTCATTTAATCAGTACAGTTATCGTCCGAAAATACAATACAAATACACTACAAGTTATGACATCACTTCAGATTTTTTATTCTGTCGTACGAGAGTTTTCGTGACTTTGGTACACTCTTCCGATTCGATCTGAGATTAGCATGCAAAAAAAAAAAAAAACGGAAATGTGTGTACGGGGCTTATGACTGCAAACCAGCTGGTGGACCTGGTGGAGAGATATACTGCTGCCAAGGACTTGTTTAACCCATCCGTGCCCCACTCCGATGTCTCTAGGGGTGGAAAATCACCCAGAGAATCCAGTAAGACTGTTCCAGGATTCAAGGGCGTGGGGAAAAATTACAAGACTGTTGCTGCAAATAACAAGACTATGGGCTCAGGACCTGGAGACTGGCCAAATAGGTCAGGAAGGTCTCTGAGGCTGTTTAGAGGACCGGGCTCAATAAAATGTTACTGCTGCCATGCGTTTGATCATATTGCTGCTAACTGTTCCCTAAACGATGAACCAATGCAGTGTGATAATGCTCACTTGAAAAAAAGCATGTCTTTTTGCACAGGTGGCATGTACTGCAACATGTCAGGAACGTATGGAAAAACAAATGTGTGCAATTTCATTTGATGGAAAGCCAGCCACAGCTCTGTTAGAATATGGTAGTGTGGTGACATTAGTCAAAGGTGATTGTGTAAATCCTGCAAAGTTACACCCTAGCACTATTGGGGTTATTTGCATACATGGTGACACACGTGACTACCAGACTGCTGTGGTTGAAATTCATACCCCACGGGGCGTCGTGACACATTGAGTGGGGGTGGCACCCTCACTGCTTCATGAAGCCCTAGTGGGGAGAGATTTTCCCCATTTTGGAGTTTATGGGAAAACAGAAGGAGTCGGGAGGACAGAGCTCTCCCTGCTGTGGAAACACCGGAACTCACTCCGAACCCTTTTGATTACAAAATTGAAAGGGAAACTGTTGGCGTGTCCGAGGAGGAGAAGATCATTTTCCTTTTTCTGTAATGGCTGGGGAGCAGGAGGAGCTGGAATCCTGCCCCCAGCTGGAGGTTAATGAACAATAAATTATCTCTGACTCTAAAAGTGAGAGTGGACAGAATGTGGTGCCTGACTTAGAGGTCAGAAAGATGATTTTTGTATGGAACAACTAAAAGCCACACTCAAAAGAGCCAGAGAAAACATTAAAATGATAGTTGGGGAACCTACTGAACCTAATTTAGGGGTGTCTTTTCCCTACATGGCTCTTAAAAATAACTTGCTGTATCAGGTGGTAAATCAAGGGGAGGAGGTAGAGCAGCTAGTGGTTCCTAAACCCTATATGGTATTAGATTTAGCCCAAGGTCATATAATGGGGGGACATTTGGGTAGAGAGAAAACTAAGGAGAGAATAACCCAGAGATTCTTTTGGCCTGGATTATATGCAGATGTCAAAGAATATTGTGAGTCATGCCCAGAGTGTCAGTATTTTGCGCCATCACCCTATTTTCGCAGGCTGCTGGTACCGTTACCAATAATTGATGTGCCTTTGGAAAGGATTGGCATTGATCTGGTGGGACCAGTAGTAAAGTCTGCCCGGGGCCATCAGCACATACTGGTAATACTGGACTATGCCACACGGTATCCTGAAACCATTCCCTTACGTAATACCTCAGTCAAAACTATTGCTAAAGAGCTTGTCCAGGTATTTAGTCGTGTGGGTATTCCAAAAGAGGTATTAACGGATCAGGGTACCCCATTTATGTCCAGAGTCACTAAAGAATTGTGTAAATTGTTCAAAATCTCCCATCTCCGTACCTCTGTCTACCACCCGCAAACTGATGGTCTTGTGGAGAGATTTAACAACATGCTCAAAAGCAACGTGGGATTTCTTGCTGCCATACCTCATGTTTGCCATACGAGAGGTACCTCAGGCATCTACAGGTTACTCTCCTTTTGAACTACTATATGGTAAACGTCCCAGGGGATTGCTAGACTTTGCAAAAGAAACGTGGGAGGGAGAGACCACGCCCTATAGAAACGTCATCTAGCATATCTTACTGATGCAAGATAGAATCGCTGCTGTCATGCCGCTTTTATGGGAACATATGGAGCAAGCCCAGGAGGCCCAGAGAAGGATTTATAATTGGGGTGCCAAGACCCGGATTTTTAGCCCTGGTGATAGAATGCTGGTACTAGTCCCCACAGTTGAGAGTAAATTCCTAGCAAAGTGACAAGGTCCCTTTGAAATTATAGAAAGAGTAGGGGAGGTAAGCTACAAAGTTTACCAGCCAGGAAAAAGGAAACCAGAGCAAACATATCATGTTAATCTCCTGATACCTTGGAAGGACAAAGAGACTTTACTGGCAATGCCAACCCCCCCCAAAAGGACATGTCCCCTGTGACTCCGGAAGTATCCATAACTGAAACCTTGTCAGTGGCCCAGCAGAAGAACGTTAAAGAACTTGTGAGTAAGAATAGAGACTTTTTCTCTCACCTCCCAGGACTGACCACAGTTATACAGCATGACATAATTACCGTACCCGGTGTCCGCATAAATGTAAAGCCCTATAGAATACCCAAGACTAGGCTGGAAGCAGTTGCAAATGAAATAAAGAACATGTTAGAGCTGGACGTGATAGAGGAGTCCCACAGTCACTGGTCAAGTTCCATAGTGTTGATCCCAAAACTAGATGGAACTATAAGGTTTTGTAATGATTTCAGAAAGTTGAACAGTGTGTCCAAATTTGCTGCGTACCCAATGCCTCGGGTCGACGAGCTTGTTGACAGATTGGGTAGTGCCCGATACATAACTACTTTAGATCTGACTAAAGGTTATTGGCAAATACCCCAAACAAAGTCTTCAAAAGAGAAAACTGCATTGTCTACCCCCGAGGGGTCCTTTCAGTATAAGCGGATGCCTTATGGCTTGCATGGTGCTCCTGCCTCATTCCAGAGAATGATGGATAAGACCTTAAGACCACATCACCAATACGCAGCCGCTTATTTGAACGATGTAGTCATCCACAGCCCAGATTGGGAATCTCATTTGCCCCGGGTACAAGCAGTAGTAGATTCCCTTAGGAGAGCAGGACACACTGCCAACCCCAGAAAGTGTGCCATAGGCTTGGAGAAGGCCAAATACCTTGGCTACATAATTGGTCGGGGGCTGATCAAGCCTCAAATCAATACGATTCAGACGGTTCAAAAGTAGCCCTAACCTATAAATAAAAAGCAAGTTTGTGCATTTCTTGGGATCACAGGGTACTACAGGCGTTTTATACCCAATTTTGCCACCATTGCAGTCCCACTGACAGATCTGACGAAGTGTAGAGGGTTGGTCATGATTAAGTATAACCCTGAGGCAGAGAAGGCATTTCAAAGGCTGAAGCAAGCCCTTTGTGCACAACCTGTGCTTGTCACATGCCTGATGAAGGGGTCCTGCGTGGCTCCAAAATGTCGATCTTTGCTTTAACTATGTGATCGGTGAATAAAGCTTTGGACTCGTTTGGAGATCCTGGTGTGCAGGTGACACTACTTGCTCTGATGTTATGCAGTTCCAGCCATTGGTCGCTCCAAGCACCCACATTAGAAATAAGCTATCTGTGCAGGAATGTGTGCGTTGGGAACACTACAATTGGGACAACCTGTGCTTGTGACCCCAGATTTCACAAAGGAGTTTGTGGTGCAGACAGACATCTCTGATGTGGGACTGGGTGCTGTACTGTCCCAAGACAGAGAAGGGGAGGAGCAACCAGTTGTTTACCTTAGTAGAAAGCTCAACAGACTTGAGAAAAACTATGCTAAGGAATGTTTAGCTATCAAATGGGCCTTAGATGCCCTGAAATATTACCTGTTGGGGAGACCATTCAAAATAGTCACTGATCATGCCCCTCTTAAATGGATGTGTGATAACAAGGAGAAAAACAGTCAGATGACAAGATGGTTCCTTGATCTTCAAGTATTTAGGTTTCACAATGGAACATAGAGCTGGGAAACTCCAGAATAATGCAGATGCCATTTCCCGTATCAATTGTCTGGTTGGCACAGTTGCTCAGCCGCAGGGGCTTGAGCAGGAGGGGGGGTATGGGGCATTATGAAAGGTGAGGTGATCCATAGACGTTATGTTTCACCTCACAAACGTTCACTTACAGGAAACTGAGGTGGAATCTGGTCCCGCAGTCTTGGCAGGTTTGGTTCCGGACCAGATTTTGCGGTCCACTTGTGTCCACCAACAGGTGGTATAAAGGAAGCAGGTCTGGATCAGAGGATTGCTCTTGACCTGGACTCAGGAAGCCAAAGCCTGAGAGAGCTGCTGAACTGAACTTTGCTTTGTGATTGAAACAAAAAGGTTTGCATTATCTTTGTTTTGGGGTCTGGGAGTTTAGGCTCTGCAAAGGTATGGTGTGGCACTACAGCCTAACAATATGCACTGATGTTTTGCTGGACAATTGTACATATTTACAAAAAAAACAAACAAGCATACATTTGTACAATCGTGCTGTAAATATGTGCAAATATAATGCTATAGTAAAACTGATTTTCGCCTCATGTAAATTAGCTCCCCTGGCAAGCCTGACACCAGAATAATTAGTTGTCAGCATATGAGTCATAGCTTCTTCCTGAAGAGATAAAGAAAGGAAGTTATGTGATTTATAGCATCCAAGCATCTTAAAGTGGATCTAACGGCTGGACAGTGTTTACCTTAATGCATTCCTTACATTAAGGCAAAAAAGGTCCCAGTGTTTGTATTGGCCCTCTCACCCCCCCCCCTTTATATTTACCTGAGCCAGATCTCAATCCAGTGCTGTGCCCGTCTGCATCGGCTCTCTCTTCTCTCTCTGCTCACCGAGGCAGCAGTGCTGTCACTCAAATGTGAGCCTGCAGGTGCATCCCCATAGGAAGCTGCTTCCTATGGTGCTGCACTAAGAAGAGGAGGAACCCAGAGCTCTGGGGTGGGGACCTGAGAAGAGGATGTTCAGTGCCGCTTTGTGCAATACAATTGCGTATAGCAGGTAAGTATAACATGTTTATTATTTTATTTAAAAAAAAAATAGCTTTACAATCTGTCACGTACCTTCAGATAGAGTCTGACGAGCAGAGGAAGGCCTCTCATACAGCCCTGGTTCAAGGATCACTGAGTTTGCAACATCGGCCGCGAGAGCACGGTGAGGTAGGAGTGCCTGCCACGTGTCTCTGTAGCAGATGAGCAGGTTTAGCAGCCAGCAGTGGTAAGGAAGCTGCGGTTGGTGGCTGTGGATGCAGGGGTGCTGTAGATGTAGACAGGTTGCAGGTGCTGGGTACCGTGGATGCAGGTACGTACAGGCTATAGCAAGGGAATGAGACTGGTGCAGAGTCAGACAAGCCCGTTAATGCACAGAAGATCAAGTACATCAAAGACATCAATAAGAATGGTCAAGTTCAAGCAGAGGTTTGGCAACAGAGAATCTAGCAGGTAAAAGATAATCAAGGTCAAGCAAGCCGAGGTCAGGAATGGAGAAATCAGAGTAGTCAGGAAGCTGGGTATGATCAGATCAAAGGTAGGCACTGGAAACAGGATACAGGGGAAACTGCAGATCAGACAGCAAAGGCCATAGTGCATCTGCCATCCTTATATACAATATTTGGAGGCCAATGCTAATGGAGAGCAGGTGCGCATGTTTGCGCACATGCGATCGCGTGGACATGCCTTTCAGTAGGGATATTGTTGGAATCATGCCCACGCATGCACAATGGCCTCCGTCTCTGCACATTTGTTGTGCTATGGCCAGTATTTCCCTGACATTGCCCTCCTCTTACGGGCAACCTCCGGATGCCCATTTGGCACTCTCTATGTGGATGCCTATGGAAAAAAGCCTGTATCAATTCTCTCGCATGGATATTTCCTTTGGGTTCCCAAGAGTTGTCCTCTGGACCATAACCCTTCCATTTTATGAGATATTGCAACTGGTTTCCTCTTCTCCTGCAATTTAGAATGGCTTCTACTTCATACTCCTCATCACCATTTACTAACACTGGTTCAGGTGGGCCCGACCCCTGTCAGGGAAGGAGTCCTGTATTTCAGATTTAAGCAGTGATACATGGAAGTTATTTTCGACGGACATGCCAGCCTAAGGTTTGCGGTGGATAGTCATACTCGATCTCCTGTTTGAAGGCTCAGCTCCCCTCTTCTCTTTTTGTCGAAAACCCGCTTGTTATCCATCTGTGCTTTTGTCACTGACTCCTGTGGGATCCTGTTGTTGTGACTGAGGAACTCAACTGTACTCTGTAATGCCGGAACTAAGGACTCAGAGACAAAGACAGGTAAAAAAGACACATGAAAGCCATAGCAAAAAATGGGGACTACCCTGTGGCGGGATGGCTGGCATTATTATACGCAAATTTGGCCAGGGGCAATAATGGACACTCAATCGTTCTGTACAAATGATGTAAAACATCAAATATACTGCTCCAGTGTCTGGTTTGTTTTCTCTGTCTGTCCATTAGTTTGGGGATGGTATGCAGAGGACAAGGATAGCTCAGTCTTCAGGGCCTTACATAATGCCCTCCAGAAATGTGAGGTGAACTGCACTCCCTGGTCAGACACAATGTTCACTGGAACCCCATGTAATCTCACAATCTCCTTGATGAAGTTGTTGGACATCTCCATGGCAGATGGAGTGTTCTTCAATGGTAAGAAGTGAGCCATCTTTGACAGCCTATCTGCTACCACAAAAATTGCTGTGCATTCCTCTGATGGTGGAGTTCTATGAAAAAGTCCATTGATGTCATCTTCCATGGTCTATCGGGGACAGGTAGCGGTTTCAGTAACCCCCAATCTCTGCTTCTCGTGGACTTGTTTTGAGTACAGACAGGGCAAGAATTCACATAACTCCTGCAGAATCCCTCTAAGTCTGGCCACCAGCAGTTATGTCGTACCAAGTCTATAGTTTTTGAAATGCCAAAATGGCTTACTAGTGGGTGATCATGAAGAAGTCTTAATACCTGTACCCGGACTCTGGTGCAAAAATCTGACTCTCCTGCCATAGGAACCTATCTCTGGTTATCAAAGTCACCCCAGGGGAACTACTGACATCTGTGGAGGTTTGTTTAATTTGTGACAGCAGATCAGGTTGTAAAAACAAAAATTTACCTGTGGATAGGATGGTATCCGGTACAGCCAGTTCACTTGGATCGTCATACATTATGGATAATGCATCTGGTTTTATGTTCTTGGATCCGGGTCTGTACGTGATATGGAAGGAGAATCTTGTGAATAACAGTGCCCACCGTGCTTGGCGTGGTCTCAGCCGTCGAGCTGACCATAGATATTCCAAGTTTTTGTGATCTGAGTAAATCAGTATGGGGTGTGCTGTGCCTTCTAGCAGATACCTCCATTCCTCTAATGCTGCTTTAAAGGTGAGTAATTCTCTGTCACCCACATCATAATTTCTCTCCGCAGGTCGATGGGGGAAGAAAGTCAATGGGTGCATTAGGTCTTTTAATCCCTGGCATTGTGATACCACTGCTCCTATTGCTGTCTCCGAGGCATCTACCTCCAGGATGTAAGGAAGAGCAGGGCTAGGATGACCTAGGATAGGTGCTGAGGTGAACAGTTTCTTTAAAGTCTGGATCGCGTCTTGTGCTTCTGTAGTCCAATATCCTCCAAACAGTCCCCCAAAAGACGATGATATTTGTGCTTTAGTTAACCTGATGTCTTCGTGTTCTGCGCTAGGTCTGAAATTTCTTTGACAAGTGGAGTCGTGGATAGGATCCAGTAGGATCGGGACGAGAAGGAATGTAGGACCTCCATCTACGGAGCCTCTGTCGTTATCCTCGTCACCATAGTGTTACGGTCCCTAATTTTCTGGATTACGTGGGTAACTGAAAGAAGGGGGTAGCT
>BLSH010529579.1:393992-404544 GCA_018402905.1 Glandirana rugosa
CAGTAGTGAACAAGGGTCACACAGTTGGGGACAATGATCAGGCAGGAGACACAAATTGGGATGTGTACAGACCAGAAGACCGTCACAGGGACAATGTGTAAGTTTATGCCAGGGACACTAACTGGAATGATGAGTACGACAAGGACTTTGACGATAATCCCTTCACAACGGAACACTGTACAGGGGAAACCCAAAAGTGGACAGTGGAGTCCAATTTCTTTTTTAAACCTTCCCCCTCAAGTAACTGTAAAACAGTGATGAAGGGAGGAGTTTCCTTAAAGAATTCAAACTTCCTCTGATTTTTTTTCAAACTTAAGAAATTCCTTTGAGGAGGGAAGTAGTGACAAAATGTCAATGAACTCCCCCTTCCAAATTTTTTCTTTAACCTGAGGTGACAGGTGAAAACCCAAAGGGGACATGTCACAAGGCAACACTTCCCTAATAGCAGTTTCAGGAACAGCATGAGTAGTAAGGTCAATCACAGGGACCGTATTTGAATGTGTAACAGGGACACTGCCAGAAGACCAGACATGTGTAGGGTTAAACACAGAGGACGGACTAGTAACAGGGGTTGACACACTGGGAACAAGTGATGACCGCTGGGAAATCACTGCCTCTGCTATCCTTGAAAAGGAGGATACCAAAGAATCCAGCAGAGGCAGGGAACCCACTTGAACAGATTGAGAAGGGCTGACATGAGGGGCGGAAGGGGTTAATATACCTTCCTGCACAGCCATAGGTGCTATTGCAGCAGCTTCCAGCAGAGGGCGCCTGGACGGCTGTTCCTGGGTCTGGCTTGCTTCCTTCACTGCTTGAGTGGCAGCTGGAGGAGTCTGCGTTGGGCGCCGCCCATGGCCGCGCCTCCTCGGTGAGCGTGACAATGCCCGCTTCTGCCTCGCACCGCTTCGCAATGCTGGGGGGGCGACGACAGCATCCTCCTCCTCCTCTTCAGGCTCTTCCACAATAGCCGGCCTTTCCACCGCGCGACTGCGCCGGAGGCTGCGAGCTGGAGACGGCTCTCCTGACATGGCTGGTGTAGGTTGAGGAGCGCTGGACGGTCCCTGCAGAACGACTGCTTCTTCTTGCCTTCCATCCGTCCCCATTTGCATTGAAAGGCACTGGCGAATCCATTCTTCTCCCCCCGCGCTCTCTGCCCGCTCCAACAACTGCCTGATGAGAGTCTTCATGGCGGACCTGCAGGATCTGAGTCCAGTGTCCAGCCAACTGCAAGGAGCCTCAGGTGAGCACATCCTTAAATAACCTGACAGGTGAGTTCTGGAATCTTCTGCGGTCACCTGACTTACCTGGACCATTCAGGTGCTACCTGAACAGGTACCTCAGAACCTGCTTCTTAAAGAGACAGTACCCAAGTTAAACACCACATATTTAATACCAAAATTTACTTATATAAACAGGGGGGTGGGGGGGGGGGGAAGCGGCCGCTATCCCATGTACGTGGGCACAAAATGCGCCCCCTATGTCATTCTGTCACTGCGGGAGAGCGATCATTGAGTCCGCCCCCACCACTGATTGGCTCCCCCGCTACTCAGGTGACGGCGGTTCGCGATATCGAGCCAGACTGTCGCCATCAATCGACGGCGGGCAGTCATGAAGCGATTAAGAAAAAAATATTTCTATTTTCCTGTTTGATGATTTTCTCCTGCCATTCCACCTGTGAATGGTCTCTATACGATCTTACCCCTTCTACCTGTTCCTTCTGTTATGGCTTGCCCAACACTAATTAGTGTCTGGAATCACCACCCCTAACTATAGTGGAAGCACTAGAGTGACCAGACAGGAACCAGACATCCCACAAGGCCCCCAGGAATACATGATGATGGATTCATCCCTTTAGAGAGTTTGAGTTACTTTTCCCACATGAAGAGAAACTACACCACCACTGGAATGTGATCCGGCCATCATTGTGTATTCCTGGGGTCCTTATTGGATGTCGTTGTGAAAGGTGTGGTGACTGCACCACTGGGAATTTGGTTTTATAGTATTTCATTGGCTGATGAGTATCTTATGTCATTCACTCTAGCCTACCTCCGGCCCCTGATGAAGAAAGTGTTTCAAGATGCTTTTGGGCAATTCCCAAACAAGAATATAGAAAGCTTTCCATCACAATATCGGTAACTATGTTTTGATTGATATGGGAATATGAGGTTATAGTTGAGCATGTTGACATGACAGAAACATGTATCAGCCAGTAGTTTTATAAATGAGCTGTTTTAATGTGTTAACAATAAAAAGAATATGCATTTTATAACAAGGATGGTGTATTTGAGTTAGCATGCCTAGAAAGTCCCACTTTTTTTTTTACTGTTAGATGTATGTATTTCAAGTGATGCTGGCATTGCGCACTTCATAAATAATCAAAAGCAAATCAGGAATATTCAAAAATGAGAAAGTATTAGGATATAGCTAGCATGTAGGCAGGTGTAACAGATGAGTAGCACGATTAAATCGGACCTACACCCCTATGCCCTCTAGGTAGGTTTAAAGGCCTTCTCCAGCTTAACAAAATGTTTAGAAAATAAATTGTATTGCAAGAGTAAAACATTTTTTTTTAAAAAAGGTCTGGCTGCAATACTCACACTATCTGTGCTGTTCCCTGTAGACTCAATCTGTGATCCAGTACCGGCCCTTTTCTGGGTTAAAATGACAAACCCGTTTTCTCTGCTCCTATGTTGTCAAGGACTCCCCTTTTGGGGATATGTCATCCAGCTGTCCTGGGCTCACAGGAGAATGCTGTATAGAATAGTGCCACATAATTACATCATTTTGTTCACAGAACCTGCCAACTGCCACAAGAGGATCTATGAGGTCAGGTGACCAGACTCAAAGAAAAATGTTTTTTCCCACAAATAGAGCTTTCTTTTGGTGGAATTTGATCACCTCTGTGTCATTTCTGATCGCCGCTATAAACATAAAAAAGCGACAATTTTGCAAAAAAACACATTTTTCTTACTTTTTGCTAAAATACAAATCCAAAAAAATATATAAAAAAACATTTTTTTTTAATCGGTTTTGGACGATTTATATTCTTCCCCATATTTTTGGTAAAAAACAAAAACGCAATCGCCGTTTATTGATTGGTTTGCGCAAAAGTTGCCACGTTTACGAATGATGAGAATTTATTTCTGGGGTTTTTATTTATTTATTTATTTTTACTAGTAATGGCGGCGATCTGCGATTTTTAGCAGTACTGCGACATGTCGGACCATTTCGACACTTTTTTGGGACCATTGGCATTTATACAGCGATCAGTGCTATAAAAATGCACTGATTACTGTGTAAATGCCATTGGCAGTGAAGGGGTTAACCTGGAGGGGGGGGCTCTAAGGGTTAATTGTGTTCCCTCCGTGTGTTCTAACTGTATGGGGGCTGGGCTGGCAGGGGGAGGGGAGTAGGACATCTGCTGTTCTCCCATTCCCTTGTGCTGCTCCAGGAATCACCTCCAATCCTGGCTGCACCGGAGTCTCCGGGCCTCAAGGTCACCCCCCCTCCAGACTGGGGGCTCCCTCTGCTACATCTTTCACACTTCCACTCCCGACTTCTCCTCCCCCCTGCTGGCAGACTGCTGTATTTAAGGAGCCCTGCCCCCTGCCAATCCTGACCGTAGATTAGTCAGGGCTCCTTGTCATACTTTAGGAAGTGACACCTCCTCATCCGTCCCCCTTTCCACAACCTTCTCTGCTCAAGTAGAAGGAAATTCCAAGGGGTGTTCCTTCCTTCTGTCTCCAGCTCCTCCCTGAGCCACTCCCCAGCTCAGATCAAAACATTCAGGCCTGCACTTACAGTCAGGCCTGACTAAATTTTGCCTCTCTTAGCAGAAGCCCACTACAAAATGCACCTATCACTATGGGGGCGCTCTATATATATATACATACAGTATCCCACAAAAGTGATTAGACCCCTTAAATTTTTGTAAATATTTTATTATATCTTTTCATGTGACAACACTGAAGAAATTACACTTTTCTACAATGTAAAGTAGTGAGTGTACGGCTTGTATAACAGTGTAAATTTGCTGTCCCCTCAAAATAACTCAACACACAGCCATTAATGTCTAAACCACTGGCAACAAAAGTGAGTACACCCCTAAGTGAAAATGTCCAGATTGGGCCCAAAGTGTCAATATTTTGTCTGGCCACCATTATTTTCCAGCACTGTCTTAACCCTCTTGGGCATGGAGTTCACCATAGCTTCACAGGTTGCCACTGGAGTCCTCTTCCACTCATCCATGATGACATCACAGAGCTGGTGGATGTTGGAGACCTTGGGCTCCTCCACCTTCCATTTGAGGATGCCCCACAGATGCTCAATAGGGTTTGGGTATGGAGACATGCTTGGCCAGTCCATCACATTTACCATCAGCTTCTTTAGCAAGGCAGTGGTCATCTTGGAGGTGTGTTTGGAGTCGTTATCATTGTTGGAATACTGCCCTGCGGCCCAGTCTTGTGCATCATCTTTAGAAGAGGCTTCCTTCTGGGATGACAGCCATGCAGACCAATTTGATGCAGTGTGCAGCGTATGGTCTGAGCACTGACAGGCTGACCCCCCATCCCTTCAACCTCTGCATCAATGCTGGCAGCACTCATACGTTTATTTCCCAAAGACAACCTCTGGATATGACGCTGAGCACGTGCACTCAACTTCTTTGGTCGACCATGGCAAGGCCTATTCTGAGTGGAACCTGTCCTGTTAAACCGCTTCATGGTCTTGGCCACGTTCTGCAGTTCAGTTTCATGGTCTTGGCAATCTTCCTATAGCCTAGGCCATCTTTATATAGGGCAACCACTTTTTTTCAGATCCTCAGAGAGTTCTTTGCCATGAGGTGACATGTTGAACTTCCATTGGCCAGTATGAGAGAGTGAGAGCGATAAAACCAAATTTAACACACCTGCTCCTTATTCACACCTGAGACCTTGTAACACTAAGGAGTCACATGACACCGGGGAGGGAAATGGCTGTGTGTTGAGTTATTTTGAGGGGACAGAAAATGTACACTGTTATACAAGCTGTACACACACTACTTTACATTGTAGCAAAGTGTCATTTCTTCAGTGTTGTCACATGAAAAGATATAATAAAATATTTATAAAAATGTGAGGGGTGTACTTTCTTTTGTGAGATACTGTGTGTGTGTATATATATATATATATATAGCAGCAGCAGCTTGAACGGAACACAGACATAGTCCAGTGTAAAATGCAAAAAGAGCAATGCATTGTGAGAGCTGGGGGGGGGGGAGTGGCATGTTAACAGGAGGCAGAGAAATTGCAATACAGTGATCTTCCCACTGAACAACTGTGCAGGGATATGGGGGGGTCAGCATAAGGCAGAGAAATGGCAGTACACTGAACTTCCCAGTGAAGGGCTGTGCAGGGGGTGTGTCAGCAGAAGTCTGACCACTGGAGTGCAAGAGGGAGGCTGTGCTCTCGAGTAGAATGCATAGAACAAATAATACAAAAACAAGATGCCCTGGGGTGGCCAGTTTGAAATAGAAAAACGGGGACTGGCAGCATCACCAGGTATTTCACACAAAGGGAACAATGCAAAGAGAACAGGATACTTTTTCATGCAAGTACATGGTAATACAGACATATATCAGAAATATGAAATGTTGGGGTAACATACACTTTAATTTCACTCAAGGAATTGCATTAGTAGTTTGGGTGATTGACAACATATGATCAGCACTACATTCCTACTAGCAGAGGATTTTTCAAGAAAAATGGATATGGTACTTTTAAGGTGCTAACAGACAAGCTTGTAATTCCATATACTGTACTGTTAAAATTAGTGGTGCACCGAAATGAAAATTCCGGTGCTGAAACCAAAATCGAAAATTCAGGATGCACTTGGCCGAAACTGAAATTGACGGTTTTTAAAAAAATATATATATTTTTATAAATAAATGTATTATATTTGACTTTTTAATTAATATACTGAATTGAAATGAATATGCATTTATTGTTGGCCATTATGAGCACCTTTTGAAGCCATTTTAAAAATCCTACTTGCTGTATTTTTAGTGCATATTTGATCAGTTTATAAAAGTACACTGAAAACGCACCTCCCCATTTAAATGCATTGAAAAGGCAGCAAGAACGCATCATAAATGCACCCGTTTTGCATTTTTGATGCATTTTGTGAGTCACATGACCTATGAAAAACACACCATAAGCACCCTTTTCGGCAGCCACAATTTCAGTCCATCGCTGTTTAAAATTATTCAAAAGCCTATTGAACTACACAATTTAAATATTCCATAATAAAAACCAGTGTTGTATTAACATGGTCTTGTTGTCATTTTTGTAGTTGTATAAAGTGTAACAGCCCCAACATGTTTCACCCAGAGGGGCTTCTTCAGGGGAAGACAACTGTTGATACTATAGAACTGAATTGAGGAAACAGAACATAAATAAAAAACTTGGTAATGCCATAATGGTATTACCAAAGTATTACATAGTATAAAATAACATCTATTTCTTCAATACAGTTCTAAAGTATCAGCAGTTGTCTTACCCTGAAGAAGCCCCTCTGGGCGAAGCATGTTGGGGCTGTTACACTTTATACCGCTGCAAAAAATAAGGACAATAAGACCATGTTAATACAATGCTGGTTTTTATTATGGAATATTTTAATCATGTAATTCAATAAACTTTTGAATAATTTTAACAGTACATGGAATCACTAGCTTCTGTGGTAACACCTTAAAAGTCCTATATCCATTTTTCTTGAGAAATCCTTTAATTTCACAGTCATACTTTACAAGCTCTTATCTGCACATATATTTTGCAAAATTAATTTTTGACCTGCAATTCTATGCATTTAAATATATGTTTCAGGACATAAAATTCACTATTCATAGCTAGCTTTGTACACTATAGTAATGTTTACAAAAGTGCATATTGGTGCTAATAGGACTACTCTACCAATAATGCATAGTCTTGTTTGGGGAAGTGCTGCAATTTTACTCATAAAGGAATATTTAGTTTTGGTTGGATACTAGTAGTCCGGATTTAATCCTACTGGAGTTGTTTGGGTTCTCTGGTACCATTTATGGACGATATCATAGGGCTTACTCAGCTGTATGCTAATGATATGAGTCACCTGAGCTTGCTCTATTCTTATATTTCTGTAGACTAAAGAAAAAATAAAAGTATTGCGCTAAACTTTCTTGAGTGAAAAAAGTGAGTGTTGAAGCAGCTACCACCACAACTTCCCCAAATTGTAAACGTAATAATAGTCAAAAAATGTGTAGCGCTAAAAATTTGTGAATGGTATTAAATCCATACTAAACAATATAAATCCAAAATGTCCTCAGTCATGAGTCCATGTATTTATGGTTAAATAGAAAAATAAAGAAGCTTTGAAGAATATCTTCCACCACGTGTGTCAATAAATATATGGTTAGCCTTCAGTTCCTCCTGAAGCACCCACGTGCACCTTCCATCATCACCATATTAGGATAGGGTACTCTTACCAGAATACACGATAAAGCACGCTTGAAATTACTTAATGGCACAGGAACAGACCACGTCCTGGAAGGTCTGGATGGACATCTATCTCCCCACAGATGGTACTTCCACAGATGAATGTATGTCCAGTGTCTTATAGGACACCAACTCCAGGATATAGCCTCCAGAAGCAGTCACAATGTACCTCAGTGAGAATATATAAATGCCCACATAGTGTAATACTGTAAACCAGTGACGATTTATTAAAAAGTATTGCACTTACATGAAATATGTAGCATAAAAATGATATGGAATTCCAATCTAATAAAAATACCCCTGTTGAAGTCCTGGCGGACGAAACGCGTCGGATGAGATAGACCTGCTTTTCTGGCATCGCGCTTTTTATTAGATTGGAATTCCATATCGTTTTTATGCTACATATTTCATGTAAGTGCAATACTTTTTAATAAATAAATAAATACCATTCACTAATTTTTAGCGCTACACATTTTTTGACTATTATTTCTGTAGACTACCCAACTTCCCATGGATTTAGCACTGCCTGACCGCGACTTTCCCTCAAAAGTGAAGTAATCTAGTTTGGGTGAAGTTGCTCTTTAATAAAAAGTTTGAAAATTATCAAGTTTAGCAACCAGCTAAGAACAACCTTTGAATGTGAGTTAAACTATTTGCTACTGCTTAATGAATATTATAGCTGTTTGTAGCACTAAATACTCTGATTATTCAATGTAACCAAATACCCACATATGTAGATATTATTATACAAGCCTTTGTTTGACAACGCTTCATATTTTGAATGCAGATTATACATTTTGATCATCTTTGGTTTCTGTGCTCTTGTTACTTACAGAAGTGAGATGCATGTGTTGACTGTTATATATCATAGGCAAAATTAATTTAAATATTAAAGATGTGCACCAAGTTTAGGCAACCATTGGCCCTCCTGTTGTGGAAATACGAGTCCCATTGTGTGTTGGCTTATGTACATGCAGGATGGCTAGAGGCCTACAGGCTACCTAATTCTGATAACAACGCTTGGACACCTCTGATTCCTTTGTGACAATCTATGGATTTATGTTTTGATTTCTACATATAATCTTTATAATAATAATGACTTCTTTTGAAATTCTTTATCATTTGTGTGTAGCGGCAACTCCAATTTTACATTTTGCTTAGATTCACTTTCGCACAATATGTCCATTTGCATGTACACTGCCCATTACATATTTATTCATGGTACTGCAAAAACTGTACAGTATTTGAGAGGGTTATCCTGTTACTTCTGCAGTTTTCCACAAAGACCTTAAAGCAGTATTGAACCCAAAAGCAATAATTTATTATATTGCAGTTTATCAATTCTTAGATGTGATGGCTACATTGGTTTTCTTTTTTAGGCTTTCTTTCCGTTATTTTTTCCTGGTAATCCAGCTAGTAAGTCTGTTGTTTTTCAACAGAACAAGCTCTCCTACAAATGTATCAGCTAGGAGCGTTGAGACAAACTATTTACCATTGACAGGGGTGCTTACAATGATTGTCATTTATTTATTCATGTGAAACCTTTATACCAAAAGAAGAAAATAAAGTGTTGCTGTAACTGTTTGTGGAACTGCAGTGTGAGTTGGAGTTTAGCTTCAATTTGTTAGTGTATCTAAACCTGCTAGTGTATCTAACACCCCAGATAAATAATACTGCTGTATGCTGTTTTCCCTGTTGTATGCTGTTTTCCTTGTACTCCTTTATCCAGAGTGTAGGCACTCTAATACAGGAAGAGTGTAACTGGCAAGATCACCAGGTGAAAACAGGGGAATTAAGTCTAAAAAAAATAATTGCAGCGACCAAATCAAGGGATTGGTAAAGTGCAACATATTATATTTTTGGATTTGGGTTTAATACCGCTTTAAGCAGTTCAGAGAGAAAAAGAGATTACTAATATATGTTTAACCACTCGAGACTGGGAAGGATTTACCCCCTTCCTGACCAGAGCACTTTTCGCAATTCGGCATTGCGTCCCTTTAGCTGACAATTGCACGGTTGTGCAGCGTTGTACCCAAACAAAATTGACGTTCTTTTTTCCCCACAAATAGAGCTTTCTTTTGGTGGCATTTGATCACCTCTGCGGTTTCTATTTTTTGCATTATAAACAAAAAAGAGTGACAATTTTGAAAAAAAAACAATACTTTTTACTTTTTGCTATAATACATATCCAAAAATATATATATATATATATCAAAAAACAAATGTATACATCAGTTTAGGCCGAAATGTATTCTTCTACATATTTTTGGTAAATAAAATCGCAATATGCTTTTATTGATTGGTTTGCACAAAAGTTATCGTGCCTACAAACTATAAGGATTGATTTATGCCATTTTTTTTTTTTACTGGTAATGGCGGAGATCTGCGATTTTTATCGGGACTTTGATATTGCGGCGGACAGATCGGACACTTTTGACACTTTTTTGGGACCATTGACATTTATACAGCGATCAGATCTAAAAATTGCCACTGATTACTGCATAAATGTCACTGGCAGGCAAGGGGTTAACCTGCAGGGGGCAATCAAGTTCTTCCTCTGTAGTAGGTGATTGTGGGTTGCCGACGAACATCGAGTCCGCCCCGACCCACGGCCACACTCAGGGAGCGTGCGGCGGGCACGAGAGCGTGCTGCCGACGGAGCACGCCCACCTGCTAGCTGCGCCTGGGTGAATTGCCATTTTTTACATCACAGGTGCCCCCAGCGGAGTTCCTCCTTACATCACAGGTGCCCCCAGCGGAGTGCCTTCTTCCATCACAGGTGCCCCGAGCAGAGTTCCTCCTTCCATCACAGGTGCCCCCAGTGGAGTTCCTCCTTCCATCACAGATGCCCCCAGTGGAGTTCCTCCTTCCATCACAGGTGCTCCCAACAGAGTTCCTCCTTCCATCACAGGTGCCCCCAGTGAAGTTCCTCCTTACATCACAGGTGCTCCCAACAGAGTTCCTCCTTCCATCACAGGTGCCCCCAGTGAAGTTCCTCCTTACATCACAGGTGACCCCCCAGCAGAGTTCCTCCTTACCCTCGTGGA
>BLSH010529579.1:430378-448930 GCA_018402905.1 Glandirana rugosa
CAATTGTCTTTCAAAGTGTGACAGCGCTGAAAGCTAAAAATTGGCCTGGGCAGGAGGGGGGGGGGAGAGTGCCCAGTAGGTAAGTGGTTAATTAAAATGAATGTTTTTACACACTGTTTTTTTCCAGTGTAGTATGTCAGCACTATGAGGAAATGGCAGAATAAACCATAATATTAACAACCCATAAAGTATCAATGGTATGTATTAAAGATAAGCTGTCACGTGTTTAGAGAAGTAAGGAACAGGATTGATTTGCAAGAGTTTGAAATAAAACTTGCTTCTGGCATTTATTTTACAAAAATGAAATGAAATGCGTGATATGCTGACAATGGAAATGTGTATACTGTTACCATAGGCGTGCGCACATAGGGTGGCAGCTGTGCCTGGGCACACCCTAATCACCCTGTACTGTACAGATTCCCCCTGCTGCTGGCTGCAGAGAAAGAGACTGTGGAATTTTTGTCCTCAGTCTTTCTCTGTCTCAAAAGTGAGACATCAGGGGTCTGTTTAGACCCCTGTTATTTCACTAAAAAAAAAAACCCAGCAGGGCTCCTATAAAAATTGTAAAAAAAATAATAAAATATAATATTGTAAAAAAAATTAATAAATAAAATAAATAAATAAAATAAAATAAAAATAAACCACTGACACCGATCTCTGCCCTACTGACACTGTCCTCTGCCCTTCTGACATATATACACACACACTCATGTTTGCTCTTTTGTGGTGCACACCTTAATGCAATAGGCTGCGCACATCTATGACTCTTACCATCATCTAGTCAGCTAAGCATGTCAGTTTATATCAGGACAGCAATCTGTTTAACTAGACCAGAAGGATGGCTATACAGGTGAAGATAAACCGGGCTACCAAAACCTGAATAGCACATGCCAAATATATGAAGCAATTGGAAAACAAAGGAAAAGAAACATTGAGAGGCTCAGCCATGCAATGGCAGAAGGAAGGGGGAGGTAGACAATTCAGCAGCTGCACAGTAGACCAGATTCCTGAGGTGCTGGGGACCCCTACTGGACTAACATGCAGGACAATGCCAGCCATTACCTGCAGCACCCTGCCTGTGTGTAACACAGCAGAATAATGAGATCAGGGGGAGACTAATGAAAGAGAGGGGAGGTAAATTTCTCCGGTGGCATGGCCACAAACTGCGTATTAATCATCTGCAAGATTCATGGTGCTTGAATACAAACCAGGCATTACAGGCTCTTCTACAAACCTCCGCCACATGTCTGCGATTGTTTATTCCTGTGCTACTGCATGCTGAGCCGTACATCTTGATATGCTGGCAGCGAAAAAGAAAAAGTGCATGTGCAAGCACGATGAGCAAATAGTGTGCAGTTTTTTTTTTGCTTTCCGTCAATTAAAGGTTTAGGTTAATTCCAGCTTGTTCCTACTTGGCAAAAATGCACAGCTCTGTAATTTTTATGATCGAGAGTATAATTATATATCCCCTAGTATTATTTATTCTCATTGTTTTCAAAATGGGCCATAGGCATGTAGCCGTGACAGAATTCACATAGAAGAAAAGTCATCCAAGCAGTTTCTGGGCAATTAAAGCTAAACTCTAGGCAAACAGCTAAATACACAGAGGAAATACTTGTATGAGATCTGTTTTACCTGCCAAAGGATTTGTATTTCAATCCATTCATTTTAACGCAGAGGTTACACAGAGCTGCAACAATAGCACAGCCCTGTCTGGCAGGGCAGGAGATCTGATTTTTTTTTCTGCAGCAGGTAAGTAACACATACAGGTCTTATCCATCCCCCAGTCTGTGATTGGACAGTGGGATGTGAAGCAGTGGACTGATAGGCTCATCTCTCTGCTCTCTCCTCATCAAATGTGTTTATTATTTTTTAAATATAACAAAGATTGACAAATTGAGTACATACAAGGTTGGTGGTACAATATTCAAATAGAAGATTAAAAATAAAAATAAACTTCAGCGCCTTGGATAGAGGTCCTGGTAATCCTCTTACACGCGGTCCTGGTAATCCTCTTACACGCAACCAGCTGCAGTGAAAAGACTTGCTAACAGCAATGTGACAAATAAAAAAATAGAGACACCCCGCTAGGTTGTTTAGACAACTATAAGTCCTTAATGCTCTATAGTAGTCCCTTATGGTGAAATTCAAAAGTGCTCATGCTTGATAAGTAAACTTTAAAGTGCTCCAAAGGTGCTCAGACTTGGTTTTCCCCACATGGATGTACACTCACCCCTCCTATATTGACCAACTATCTCTAGTATGCTCAAACAGCACTTGTCACCCTTTCAGAAACAGATAGTGGAGACTAAATCTATAGCCGCAGAGTTCCGTCGTTTTTATAAGGCATTATATAGTATCACCTTACAGTATCTTCTCCGGAAGCAGAGGAGGGGCAGCAGATTGAGGGGATCTGAGATTATCTTAAACATTTTATATTGCCTATTTTGCCCACCGCTGCTATTGAAGAAATAGAACACCCAGTCACGGTTGAGGAATTGAGTGCAGCAATAGCGGCTTTAGCAATGGGTAAATATCCTGGGCCAGATGGTCTTACATTACAAATGCATATTATAAAAAGTTTGCTTCTATATTAGTACCCCCTCTCTGTAGTTACTTTAATTCCATCACTGCCTCTAATCCTTTGCCCCCTAAGGCCCTACTGGCTTACGTGACAGTACCTCCAAAATCTAGGAAGGATTCGCAATATTGTGCTAACTATAGACCCATCTCCCTCCTCAACTCAGACACTAAACTTTTAGCAAAAATCTTAGCTCTTCGACTACAGGATCATATTGTGAAAGGGTGGTGAAGCAAGACATAATAGAATACGAGCCCTTCATGTCCTTCACTGGTCACAATATGGACCGGATAAGACCCCAAGAGTGATACTATCAATGGATGCCGAAAAGGCATTTGATAAGGTGAACTGGGTCTTTATGACCAAGGTTTTGAGGGGAGTGGGTCTAGGTGATTGCATGATGGGATGGGTCCTAGCCTTATACGTGGATCCTAGGGCTAGGGTAAAGGTTAATGGTAAACTTTCAGATTATTTTAGTATATGTAATGGGACTAGGCAGGGGTGCTCTGTATCCCCCTGATATTTGCCATGATCTTGGAACCTTTTTTTCGCAGAGTTAGGGGGAATATGGAGATTACAGGGATTCAAATTGGATCAGTGGAACATAAAGTCTCAGCTTATGCAGACGATTTACTATTCTATCTTTTCACCCCCCAGGTAGCCTTACCTGCTTTGATGTCTGAAGTTTGTAGATTTGGTAATTTATCCAACTTCAAAATAAATTTTAAGAAGTCTTTGCTCCTCCCTATCCATGTTTCTTCAGAAACGGCAACCTCCCTACAACAATCATTTCCTTTTATTTGGTGTTCTAATTCTCTACCTTATTTGGGGACCCATATTGCCGCAGAACCCAAGCTTTTATATGAACTTAATTATGGTTCTCTGTTGACTAGTGTTGTAAAGGACTTGCGGGGATGGAAGGGCCAGTTTTTGACATGGTTTGGAAGAGTGACCATACTCCCTAGAATAGTTTATATTTTACATACAGTACCTATTACACTCCCACAAATTTTTTTCAATTGTATATGGAGGGTGTTTTTGTCCTTTGTATGGAATGATAGACATCCCAGAGCTGCCTATGATATGTTACATAGAAGTAAGTGGGAAGGGGGGTTGGACACCCACACGTAGCTTTGTATTACAAGGCTATGTCTTTAGTACAAATCTTGAATTGTTGTCAGGACTCTGAGTAAACTGTGGGTCCCTTTGGAGAAGACAGTGGCGGGGAGGAATTTAGCAGGTGCTCCATGGATTCCGGCTACATCTAGAAGTCTTTTGAGACTGGACATCCCCATTAACTAGGAACACTGTAGCAGTGTGGGATAGGTTGAATAAACTGGGTTTATTGTGTATGCCCCTCAAAGATCTCATTTAGCACCGATGGGAGGATATCCTTGGTTCCCCCCAGGGGAAGAAACTGGATTTATGGGCGCATGGGGGGTGGATGGGAGTACCGCATGCGCTAAGTTTGCCCCACGGGGCACACTGTCTCCTCTTCCAGAATTAATTTCAACTTTAGGAAATATACCTCTAGCCACGTGGAGATACTATCAAATGGCAGACTTTCTTAATAAATTAAGACCACAAGTGAGGCCTTTGAGTTCCCTCGATATTTTTGAGTCTTTATGTGCTCATGTTTCGGAATCTTAACATCTTTTTTACCCAAATGTATAGACTTGTTCTTAGTGCCTAACATAACTCGATCCCCTATTTTATCAGAGAGTGGGGAAGAGAGTTGAATCAAATGTTTACCTCTCCACAGATTAAAAAATTGATTAAACCAACTCACTCAACTTCTATAAGCTCTTATATACAAGAAATGTCATATGCATTTATGGTTAGATGGTATCAAACTCCTGTTCAGTTGGCACAGATGCATTTGACAGTAGACAATCTTTGTTGGAGAGGTTGTGGACAAAAGGGCACATACCTCCATTAATGGTGGTTCTGCCCTAAGATTAAACTATTCTGGAAAGCGATTGCCTCGTGGATTAAAAAATTGCCTTTTAGACCTATAAAATTTTCTCCTTTACATTTTCTGTTCCATGGGATGCCCACTTCAATTATATTTTATAAAAAAAAGTATAACGCCACACTTACTGAATGGAGCCAAATTACTAATACCTAAGTTTTGGAATCAAACTACTTGTCCTACTTTGTCAGATTGGAAGAGAGAAGTCAATAAAATAATGGAGGCGGAAAGATGGGTCCATATAATTAGAGACCAACCAGATAAATTTAAAAACACATGGGCAGGATGGGAGTATTTTTTTTTTGTGGGTTTTGGCACAATGTGCGCAGGATGACTGACACATTATAGCAGGTGTGTAGAGTAAGGTAGTATTTTTATATTATATATTACACACTTTTGATTGAAGCACTATAAATATTATCACACATTTTTTTCTTTCCTTCACAATGTACGTGGGAAGATTGGCACACTATAGTGGGCACATAGAGTATTTTATTATATATAATGTGCACTTTTGATTGATGCACTATGAATATATTTATATATAATTTTTTTTCCTTCACAATGTACGTAGGAAGATTGGCACACTACAGTAGGCCCATAGAGTATTTTATTGTATATACTGTGCACTTTTGATTGATGCACTATGAATATATATATTTTTTTCCTTCACAATGTACGTAGGAACATTGGCGCACTAAAGTGGGCATATAGAGTATTTTATTGTATATGCACTATGAATCTTTTTTTTTTTTTGAGTTATAGGAGTGTTTTGGTAGATTCACTTGGGGTGAAATGTGTAGAGAATGGACACTCTCTCACCTGTGTAATTATTGTAGTGGTCACATTTGGAGTGGTTCACTTGTTCAGTGGGTTTAGGTGTATTTATTTGGTTGATTCGTGTGCACAGAGTATTGTTGTTTTTTTTGTTTTTTTGCATATTATGAGTTTGGTATTAAGATGGAGGTGATAGACGGGTCAGGCATTTAAATTTCTCTCCCTTTATATATCATCTACTAAAAGAATATGTTCCCCCGAAGGGGTAATTGTAAATAGAAGGACTGGAGATAGGTTTTTTTTTTTTGTTTGTTTTTTTCTTCTCTTTTCTGTTTTGTTCTGTTTTGTTTTGTCTTTGTTGGTTGTTGTTTAGAATATATGTTTATGTATAGGTGGATACAATGTGTTTATAAGTACCACACGATATTAAAGGAAAAGTAGAAAACAAAAAAGAGGAGTAGATACAGAGAAGTGGGCACAAAAAAAAAGGGGGGGGTTACAAGTGGTGATGCGATCCAAAATATAGATAGTATAGTCAAGGCATATAGAGTAAAATTACCAAGGCAACAATAGCGTGTCATCAAAGTCTGGAAGTAAATAAAATAGACATGTGCACTGCCAAAAAAATTTTTTTTTTTCAGAGTCATTCTTTATGATTGCAATTCGGAAATTAGTAAATTCGTACATTCGGAAATTTGTAATTTTGTAAATTCGCAAATTCCGAAAATCCGAAAATAAGAAAGAAAATCCGAAAATTCGAAAGAAAGAAAATCCGAAAATTTGAAATAATATCTAACTAACTAATAATAACTAGCTATTAAATAAAGGTATTGGAATTTCCTTTCAAATTTGGCTGTTAGTGAACGTAGCGAATACGAATTTATCCAAAGTTACGAATTATCAGAAATAACGAATGCCGCATCTAAACAAATGGAACGGAAGAAATGAATAATAAATAATAATAATAAAAAGTTATTATTATTATTGTTATTTATTATTATGAATTTGTTACGTTCCATTTGTTTAGATACAGCATTCGTTATTTTGGATAATTCTTAACTTTGGATAAATTTGTATTCATTACGTTCACTAACAGCCAAATTTGAAAGGAAATTCCAATGCCTATAATTTAATATTTGGTAATAGTAAAGGTATTATTAGTTCGTTTTTCAGGTTTTCAAATTTTCGTTCTTATTTTCGGATTTTCGTTCTTTTGAATTTTCGCTCTTATTTTCGAATTTTCGGATTTTTGAATTTACATATTTACGAATTTACGAATCTTCGAATTTACAAATTCTCGAATATTCAAATTTATGAATTCGGGACAAAACAAATTGCACATGTCTAGTAAATAATGCTTAACCCAAGGAAGCCAGAGTTTCTCAATTTGACTAATTTGATGATTCGACCAATGCTCTCTCCTTCTATTAAAAGTACTCACTTTTGTTGCCAGTGGTTTAGACATTAATGGCTGTGTGTTAAGTTATTTTGAGGGGACAGAAAATTGACACTGTTATACAAGCTGTACACTCACTACTTTACATTGTAGCAAAGTGTAATTTCTTCAGTGTTGTCACGTGAAAAGTTATAATAAAATATTTACAAAAATGTAAGGAGTGTGCTCACTTTTGTGACATACTGTATCCAGGTCTATTTTGGTGCAGTCAGCATTCACAATGTAGCCAGGAGCACTAAAGACAAATTCTTCTGTGCATTGCCTTTTCAATAAAATGTCCAGAGACACTGAATGGAAATCTGCACAGAGCAAGCTTCAAAGCTGCCACTGCTAAATCCCTCAATTGAAAATGCTAGATACTTGTTTATCATAGGTGTCCGCAGGGGGTGTGCCTGGCCACACCCTAATCCGGGGATCAGCAACCTATTGATCACAATCTACCTGTCGATAGGCCATAATCCTTCCTTGCTGACTCCTGGAACCTGGGCAGGAGGGAGGGGAGATGTTTACCTGATCTGATCTGTATTTTCCTCCTGCAGCCACTGAAAGTCTGCTTCTCCTCTTCTCTCTCTGAGGAGGAAAATACAGTGGATTGCTACCCTTACCTGTCACTCACAATGTTCATTCATAACTGAATCATAGTAAACTGTGTTTACTATGCTTCTGTTTGTGAATGAACAGGAAGCAGTCCAGCACTGTGTTTTTGTTCACATGCATGGGTAGTTAATACTTATTGCAAAAATGAATAGCAGTTTCCAACATCACTCATAACACAATTCACAAGGGTTTCAATACACAGACTTATTACACGACACAGGTGCCCGTTTATGAAACTGTGATCAGCGGTGGTCCCAAGGATCACCGCTGATCACAGCTCTTTTTTGGTTTATGAAGCAGAGATAATGGGGAGAGAACACATTCTCCGCCGATTATCTCTGCACACGGGGAAGCTGTCATTCACTGACACAGAAACGGCCAGTTTATGAAGCTGCGATCTCCGCACTTCACTGGAGATCTGTGTCAGATATCACCCTTCCCGATTCACCAGCTCAGAGGTCGTGAACCGGGGGAGTGAAGAGGGAATCCCGGGGAAGGGGGAAGATTATAGACTTCCTCCTGCCTCGTTCAGACCCCCCAACACATTAGCCATGTCCCTCTGCCCTGTATATGTGTATATATGTACATACATGTATATGATGTATGTATATATATGTATACACGTATATATAATGTATGTGTGTATATGTGCATATATAATGTGTGTATGTGCTTAGATATACATATATAGTGTAGGGGGACTTATAATTTTATTAACTATTTGGGCGGGCTCCTCCGAGAATGTCCGTTACTGAGCAGTGATAATTTATCACTGCTTAATAAACCGACATCTCTGTGTTTCTGTGAATTTCTGGTGCTGTAATCTCGTTATGTCTCATGAGATTCCAGTATCAGGGGGCGTTCTCTGCTGTTTGAACCATTTGTAGATCACTTCACTTCGCTAGAGGTGAAGCGATCTACATGGCTTCATAAACTGGCACACAGAGGAGAACGATCTCCACTGTGAATGCCGGAGAACGAAGCAGTGGATTTTTTACACTGCTTTATAAACGGACACCTCAGTCACTAATCAATTTCAGTAAATTTATTTCATATGTGTTAAGACACTGACTCCTATTCATTTTAGCAAATTCATACACTATATGAAAAGACACAAGCACCAACTTTTAGTACATTTTTATTTAAAACTTCACTTCACATGGATTTTCACTATATTGATCTGGGCATATATACAGTATCTCACAAAAGTGAGTACACCCCTCATATTTTTGTAAATATTTTATTATATATTTTCATGTGACAACACTGAAGAAATGACACTTTGCTACAATGTAAAGTAGTGAGTGTGCAGCTTGTATAACAGTGTCAATTTGCTGACCCCTCAAAAGAACTCAACACACAGCCATTAATGTTTAAAATGCTGGCAACAAAAGTGAGTACACCCCTAAGTAAAAATGTCCAAATTGGGCTCAAAGTGGCAATATTTTGTGTTGCCACCATTATTTTTCAGCACTTCAGCACTTTCTGCGCTCCTCCACCTTACGTTTCAGGATACCCCACAGATGCTCAATAGGGTTTAGGTCTGGAGACATGCTTGGCCAGTCCATCACCTTTACCCTCAGCTTCTTTAGCAAGGCAGTGGTCATCTTGGAGGTGTGTTTGGGGTCATTATCATGTTGTTATCAGTCGTTATCAGTCTCCGAAGGGAGGGGATCATGCTCTGCTTCAGTATGTCACAGTAAATGTTGGCATTCATGGTTCCCTCAATGAACTGTAGCTCCCCGGTGCCAGCAGCACTCATGCAGCTCCAGCCTATGGCACTCCCACCACCATGCTTGACTGTAGGCAAGACACACTTGTCTTTGTACTCCTCACCTGGTTGCCGCCACACACACTTGAGACCATCTGAACCAAATTAGTTTATGTTGGTCTCATCAGACCACAGGACATGGTTCCAGTAATCCATGTCCTTAGTCTGCTTGTCTTCAGCAAACTGTTTGCAGGCTTTCTTGTGCATCATCTTTAGAAGAGGCTTCCTTTTGAGACGACAGCCATGCAGACCAATTTGATGCAGTGTGCAGCTTATGACAGGCTAACCCCCGCCCCTTCAACCTCTGCAGCAATGCTGGCAGCACTCATACTTCTATTTCCCAAAGACAATCTCTGCAATTGATGCTTAGCATGTTCACTCAACTTCTTTGGTCAACGATGGAGAGGCCTGTTCTGAGTGTAACCTGTCCTATTAAACCGCTGTATGGTATTGGTCACCATGCTGCAGCTCAGTTTCAGGGTCTAGGCAATCTTATAGCCTAGGCCAGCTTTCTGTAGAGCAGTGGTTCTCAACTCCGGTCCTTGGGACCCACCAACAGGCCAGATTTTAAGTATTACCTTGGGGAGATGCAGACTAGAACACTGCAAACACTGAGCAGCAAATGATATCACCTGTGATGTATTTCAGTTCTCCTGCAAACCTGGCCTGTTGGGGGGTCCCGAGGACTGGAGTTGAGAACCACTGCTGTAGAGCAACAATTCTTTTTTTTCAGATCCTTAGAGAGTTCTTTGCCACGAGGTGCCATGTTGAACTTCCAGTGACCAGTATGAGAGAGTGAGAGTGAAAACACCAAATTTAACACACCTGCTCCCGCTTCACATCTGAGGGCTTGTAACACTAATGAGCCACATGACACCGGGGAGAGAAAATGGCTAATTGGGCCCAATTTGGACATTTTCCCTTAGGGGTGTACTCACTTTTGTTGCCAGCGGTTTAGACATTAATTGCTGTGTGTTGAGTTATTTTGAGGGGACAGCAAATTTACACTGTTATACAAGCTGTACACTCACTACTTTACATTGTAGCAAAGTGTCATTTCTTCAGTGTTGTCACATGAAAAGATAGAATAAATTATTTTAAAAATGTGAGGGGTGTTGTGAGGGGTGTACTCACTTTTGTGAGATACTGTATATTCTTTATATTTTATTTTTTGTCTTTTTCACGGTCAATGTACTTATTTATTTATTTTTTTGTTTTGTTTATTTGTCTACTTTTTAGGATCCGTCCACCTTTATCCCAGTGCTTTGCAGCCATCCAGGGAGGGGTGCATCTTTCAGGTGTGCCTTACCTCCTTTATATTTCCCCACCTGCCACAACCCCCGGGGGGGAGGGGGGGAGATGGATATCTGATGAGCCCAGTGGTGGTTCCACTTGGTTTTCTTTTTGTGTAGGCCTGAAGATTCTTTGGTTAGTTTTTATCTATAACAAAATTACTGTGAAAAGCGGTGATAGTTCTCTGATTGAACTGTAAGTTGGGTTTGTTTAGGTTTTTTTTTTTTTCATGGAATCTTACGTGCGTTTTTACCTTCAGATGTAATCACGTGCTTCTCCTGATCAAGCGATTTTACCACCTAGCGAAGAAACACGTAGAGAACCACAGCCCAGACATAGTTTGAGTGTATGATGCACAGTCATAAATAAAACACCTGATTTCAACATAAGGTTTCTAACCTTCTGTAATTCTTATGTAATATTTTGGCCAAAGTGTTTTCTATACATGCTGTACTTTTTGTAAACAATACATTGTTTTATGTTTTTACTTTTTTGTGGTGTGAATCATAAAAGTCCCCTGGACCATCTAACGTCTATGTGTTTGCACAAATTGGGACTGAGACACTCCCTTTATTTACCTACCCACACTGGTATGCTCTTTTGTTATTTTCACCATAGTTTTCGTCAGCTTTTCAGTACCAAAAACTAAACGAAAAATTCAGTTTCAATTCAGATGACTAAAATACGACTAAAACTAAAATGACATTTTAGTCAAAAGACTATGACTAAAACTAAAGCAAAATTTGTTGTCAAAATTAACAGTCAATAAGCAATATTCTTGTTTGTTTACGAAACTTGGTTTTATTTATAAAGATGTTTTTTTTTCATTATTAACACAGAACTACATTTTTTTATATTCACGTAATGTGTGCAATGGCATTACAGCCATTATAGTTTACAGTTGTATGTTTTTTTGTATTTTAAAACTGTACTTCTGTTTATCAAAAAGCATTTTTTCTTGTTTATGATACTGGAGATTTTAGTGAACTTAAATGTACTGGAGATTTTAGTCCACTAAAATACGACTAACACTAAAACAATGCAGATTACTAAAATATGACTAAAGCTAAAATGGTATTTTAGTCAAAAGACTATGACTAAAACTAAATCAAAATTTGATGTCAATATTAACACTGTTTTTCACAAAAACTGCCAAGGTAAACTAACTCAAAACACCTCCCCACTCCAGGGTCCCCACTGCATGTTCCTAATGCGATACCCATCTTCCACTGTATGTTCAGATGGTGTACAGTACTGGAGAATGCACAGCAGCATATTGCTTGCAGTAGCAAGCACTCATTAGTTCGCACTGGCCACATGCAATGAGAATGTCTTCTTTTTTCTTTGTGACACATTCCTGGAAGAAAGGAGCCTCAAAAGGCTTCTCATTGGTTAAAGTGGTGAAATGGCCTGTACTGACCAATGAGTGCCCACTATTCCTTGTATTTTGCTGTTACACAGCCTCTGGCACTGTGTAGTGATGTTTTAAAATGCTGGACCCGTATAACAGCTGGAGAGGGTGGCAGAAGATGAAGATCACGTAAGGTACATGCAATGGCGACTACAGGCGTGGGGAGAATGTTGTGTGTTCACTTTTTCATTTTCTATAAAAAAAAGTGAACTAACCCTTTATGCAATATTGCCAATACAGCTTGCTCCTAAACCCACTCCAGCCTATGATGGGATAATAAAAGGATAGCAATACACAAGTGAGGTTATCATGAAGCTCTCTTCATGTCAATGATCGCCTAGTGTTGGACTGACAGTACTGTGCAATACATTAGAACAGTGGTCTCCAAACTGTGGCCCCGGGGGCCAGATGTGGCCCTTTTCTTGCTTTTATCCAGTCCTTGTGGCACAATTTTTATCCACTGATACTAAAAGTGGGACATAATTCCTTCATTGACATCAGAATTCCTCCCAATGTCACCAACAATAGGGCACAATACCTACCAATGACACCAACAACGAGGCCCATTAACACCAATGATAGGGCACAATTCCTTTAAATGACACCAATGATGGGGTGCTATTCTTCCCACTGACACCAATGATGGGGTGCTATTCCTCCCACTGACACCAATGATGGGGTGCTATTCTTCCCACTGACACCAATGATGGGGTGCTATTCCTCCCACTGACACCAATGATGGGGTGCTATTCCTCCCACTGACACCAATGATGGGGTGCTATTCCTCCCACTGACACCAAAGATGGAGCATTGTTTATTCCCACTGATGTTGGGACCTTTTCTACTCCCAATGTCCACAGTCTGGCCCCCTTTAAGTCTGAAGGACAGTAAACTAGCCCTTTGTTTAGAAAGTTTGGAGACTCCTGCATTAGAACATGACTGATTTACAGTCCTGTTCCTCCCTCTGAGAGCTGCTGTGGAGGGGATTACAGAGGGCTGCTATCATTACAGATTAAAAACATTTAAGCTAGCTACAGTCAGGTCCATAAATATTGGGACATCGACACAATTCTAATCTTTTTGGCTCTTTACGCCACCAAAATGGATTTTAAATGAAACAAACAAGCTGTGCTTTAACTGCAGACTTTCAGCTTTAATGCTTTGAGGGTATTTACATTCAAATCAGGTGAACGGTGTAGGAATTACAACAGTTTGTATATGTGCCTCCCACTTTTTAAGGGACCAAAAGTAATGGGACAGATTAACAATCATAAATCAAACTTTCACTTTTTAAAACTTGGTTGCAAATCCTTTGCAGCCAATTGCAGCCTGAAGTCTGGAATGCATAGACATCACAAGACACTGGGTTTCATCCCTGGTGATGCTTTGCCAGGCCTCTGCTGCAGCTGCCTTCAGTTCCTGCTTGTTCTTGGGGCATTTTCCCTTCAGTTTTGTCTTCAGCAAGTGAAATGCATGCTCAATCGGATTCAGGTCAGGTGATTGACTTGGCCATTGCATAACATTCCACTTCTTTCCCTCAAAAAACTCTTTGGTTGCTTTTGCAGTATGCTTTGGGTCATTGTCCATCTGCACTGTGAAACGCCGTCCAATGAGTTCTGAAGCATTTGGCTGAATATGAGCAGATAATATTGCCTGAAACACTTCAGAATTCACCCTGCTGCTTTTGTCAGCAGTCACATCATCAATAAATACAAGAGAACCAGTTCCATTGGCAGCCATACATGCCCACGCCATGACACTACCACCACCATGCTTCACTGATGGTGGTATGCTTTGGATCATGAGCAGTTGCTTTCCTACTCCATACTCTTCTCTTCCCATCGCTCTGGTACAAGTTGATCTTGGTTTCATCTGTCCATAGGATGTTGTTCCAGAACTGTGAAGGCTTTTTTAGATGTTGTTTGGCAAACTCTAATCTGGCCCTCCTGTTTTTGAGGCTCACCAATGGTTTACATCTTGTTGTGAACCCTCTGTGTTCACTCTGGTGAAGTCTTCTCTTGATTGTTGACTTTGACACACATACACCTACCTCCTAGAGAGTGTTCTTGATCTGGCCAACTGTTGTGAAGGGCATTTTCTTTACCAGGGAAAGAATTCTTCAGTCATCCACCACAGTTGTTTTCCGTGGTCTTCTGGGTCTTTTGATGTTGTTGAGCTCACCGGTGCGTTCTTTCTTTTTAAGGATGCTCCAAACAGTTGATTTGGCCACACCTAATGTTTTTGCTATCTCTCTGATGGGTTTGTTTTGTTTTTTCAGCCTAATGATGGCTTGCTTCACTGATAGTGACAGCTCCTTGGATCTCATATTGAGAGTTGACAGAAACAGATTCCAAATGCAAATAGCACACTTAAAATGAACTCTGGACCTTTTATCTGCTCCTTGTAAATGGCATAATGAGGGCATAACACACACCTGGCCATGGAACAGCTGAGCAGCCAATTGTCCCATTACTTTTGGTCCCTTAAAAAGTGGGAGGCACTTATACAAACTGTTGTAATTCCTACACCTTTCACCTGATTTGGATGTAAATACCCTCAAATTAAAGCTGAAAGTCTGCCGTTAAAGCACATCTTGTTTGTTTAATTCCAAATCCATTGTGGTGGTGTATAGAGCCAAAAAGATTAGAATTGTGTTGATGTTCCAATATTTATGGACTTGACTGTATATGAACTTTACATGTACATTTTAATAAATACAGAACAAGATTAAATGGTGCCTGTCTGGAGTTTAGCTTTCAAATATTTTTTTTTTATTTGTTAGTTTAATAACTTCAGTTTGGGTTACCCTGTCCTGAAAGTGATCTATAGAAAAAAAGACTCTGCTTTCTTAAAAAGAAGGCAAACCCCTGTAACATGTGAAATCATGAGAATAATAGGACAAGGATTTATACTGCACATCTTCTGCTTTTGGATATTGTTTTGCCAAGTATGCACAGAACAATTACATATTCCTGTTGTGAAAACATTAAAATCAGCCGTTGTCTCATGCTGTTCTCTGAGCATTAAACATGCTGTGATATTATGAGCCCATTTTATGTTGTTAAGAATAAGTGTTATAAAGCAATGCACTCACACAGACACAGCTACACATAAATGAGTCTCATCCATTAATATTTAACAATAGTTGTAATCTATCTGTCTAGAAGCTGCTGCCCAAACTTCTAGGTTATTGGACCAAAAGCATTTGTAGATCCTCATTCAACTGCATTCAATATTTCTGGGAATGCTGGGTGCCAGTGTCCCCTGCTGAGCACTGTGGTTTTCTCTGCTGGCCCTTATGCCACTACAGAGCTCAGGGGCCAGTGGAAGATGCCATAAGACATAGTGGGGGACCAGGCATTCAACACACCCAGAGTTGTACCACATGCTGAAGATCTTTCAGAAATATTATCTGTTCTGTGCAGCAGAGTTCAGCGGTGCAGGCAGTGGGGCAGATATCGGTTTTAATTGTTAGCTTTACAGAGAGGCCTTTATTACATGTTGTAAAAATAGTGAGTCACTTTAATGTGTTACTAAACCCACAACAGTAAAATCAGTCTGTATATGCAGAAAAGCATGCTTGTTATACTCACTATGGAACCCAAGGAGTTAAGCCTCTGCATTGTGTAAAAATGCTTTTTAATCCTGTCTTCTCTGATCCTCCTCTTCTTCCACCATTCCTAAACCATCTCCTGATAGAACAGAGCATTTGGGGCACTTTGCACATGCTCAGTGCGGTATGTATTGCTAGAGAGTTTTTTTTTTCTTGGGAGGGTGCATATGCTCAACATAGGGCCAATCAGCACTGTCCAGACAGAGGGTCAGGGGTCCTGCAGCCTCATAGGACAATCAGGGGAGAATGAAAACTCCTCCTACAAGCTTTAACCAGACATTCATAGAAGTCACAAGACTTGCTACATACTGCTGACGAGAAAAGGTATTTAGCAGCTTATATTTACTAAAAAAAAATGCATTTCCTTTTTCTGTGTACTGTGGGAGATCAGATATAGTGAATGCAGGGTCCTGGATCTAGTAACACTTTAGGAAGCAAAATTACCTACCAGATAAAACTTAATGTTAGAGTAAACTTCATGTAAATAATGTTATAGGGGGACAAACCCCTGGAGGCCAAAGCTACAAGTCAACATTAAGAACCACTGTGCAGGATGGGAAAAGAAAGGGGAATCCTGTTGCTATGGATAACTGACACATTGTTGTATATTTGTTAATTATAGTACATTCGCCTGACATTCCCCAGTCACAAAGCAAGGTTCATCACATTAAGCTGCTACTCCAAGAAATTATGGTTTCTATTCCTGTTCCAGTGACAAGTGAACATTTTAGATTTTCTCTCACTTTTAGCCCTGGTGACAATGGTCCCATGGTCACATAAAGATATCCCCCAGTGGGACACAGATAGCAGGAAAATGTAACAAATGTTTTACCCAACCAAAGCTAAGAGAAAAGTTCAACTTTGGATACATTCCATTAATAATGTTAGGCCTCATTCACACAGGGGTTTATGGATCCATGCCCCATGTGAGGGCTGTGTTTACCCATATAGGATGCACAGGTACACCCAGGGTGCATTCAGGGCCCTGCACCAACATAGATGTCACATTGGGAGCAATGGCTGTGTCCAATCAGCCACTGCATCCTGATTGGCAGAAATGGGATTGCCTGCACGGGCATGCATGGAACACCTGTACATTCCCATGCAGGTAAACACGGCCCTTACATGGGGAACAAATTCATATGTCTCCGTGTGAATGAGGCCTTTGTATAATTACTTTGAGCCTTTTTTTTAAATAATATCCATTAATAACACCAGAAAAAAACACAGGGTTGGAAGGATCTGCACTTTCAGCCAGTCAGGCTCTACAGGAAATCCATGGTGGCAGCATACACCTTTTTTTTTATCATTTCAGCACTGTAATAGAAATACAAACAATATTTATTTTTGACAATCCAATATAATCTTACTTGTAAAAACCTCCTTTCATGTTGTGAATGTTGCCTGTCCGCTGACTATCTTTTTCTATAGCGTCCTAGATTCCCTGCATGCTTTGCAGCTTCTCTGCTGTTTACTTTCAATGTCTAATGACTACATATCCCATGGTACCTTGCTGACTGCCAATCTCTGATTCCCGTACTGACTCCGCCTCCCGAAACTCCTCCTCATAGCTCCTCTGTAATTCAGAAGGCAGGCCCTGTAAAATGTGTGACACACCAATGCCTACTCACAGGGCATAGTCAATATGTGTCACAGAATTCAAGGAGGTATATGTGTGGGGATCTTCACAAAGTAAGTGTACAAACTTCAAAATCATTCAGATTAATAGGACTAGGCTAGAAATAATTGAAACACATGTAGAAATGGCTAAATGATTTTACATTTTAGCTATAGATAGACTTTAAAGTCATAATAAAGTTTTTTGTTTTTTTTTAAATAACAAACCTGTTATACTTACCTGCACTGTGTAGTGGTTTTGCACAGAGCAGCCCCAATCCTCCTTTTTACTGGTCTCCTGCTGGCACTCCTGAAACCCCCTGTTCTCCGAGTACCCCATAGCAAGGAAAATGAAAGGAGTTGTAAAGGCAGAAGTTTTTTTATCTTAATGCAAAAAAACATCTCTGTGTGGCAGCCTCCCCAGCACCCCTAATTACTTACCTGAGCCCCTTCTCTCTCCAGCAGTGCCCACAAGTGTCTAAGCTGTTCAGGACACTCCTCTTGATTGGCTGAGACACGGCAGCGGTGGCATTAGCTCCCGTGGCTGTCAATCAAAATCGGTTAACCAATCAGGAGAGAGAGTTGTGACTCGGCTTAGTTGCCTCCATGGAAAGCTGCTGGCTGAGGGGGCACTTGATAGGAGGAGGGGCCAGGAGCAGCAAAGAGGAACCCGAGAAGAGGAGGAGCCGGGCTGCTCTTTGCAAAACTAACTGCATATAGAAGGTAAGTATAACTTGTTTGTTTTTTGTTTTTTAAAAACGAGACTTTACAATCACTTTAATATTTGTGTCTTCTCAAAACTTTTGGCCATGGCTGTACTGTTGCTTCTCTTCCCCTGAGCTCTTATGCAGCTTAGAACAGAGGGAATGTGATCAGTTATAAAAAAGGGGGAAAAAACGTATTTACAATGTTTTTTAAATCTATACACTAATGTTTTGCCTTTATTTTCTGTTTTAACCACTTACCAACCGGAAGGTTTTCCAGCTTTAGGACCAGAGCCCTTTTTGCGATTCAGCGCTGCGTCGCTTAAACTGACAATTGCGCGGTCGTGCGACGTTGCACCCAAACAAAATGTGCGTCCTTTTTTTCCCACAAATAGAGCTTTCTTTTGGTGGTATTTGATCTCCTCTGTGTCATTTCTGATCGCCGCTATAAACAAAAGAAGAGCGTCCATTTTGCAAAAAAAACCAAATTTCTTACTTTTTGCTAAAATTCAAATCCAAAAAAATATATAAAAAAACATTTTTTCACCGTTTTTGGCCGATTTATATTCTTCCTCATATTTGTGATAAAAATAATCGCAATCGGCGTTTATTGATTGGTTTGCGCAAAAGTGGCCGCGTTTACGGATGGTGAGAATTCATTTCTGGGGTTTTTATTTTTTTTTTATTTTTTACTAATAATGGCGGCTATCTGCGATTTTTAGCGGTACTGCGATATTGCAGCGGACATGTCGGACATTTT
>BLSH010529579.1:451734-472865 GCA_018402905.1 Glandirana rugosa
GGGGGGGGGGGGGCCTGGTGACTATATACCCTATCTGAGACCCTGTATACTGCTACCTGGGACCCTGTATACTGCTACCTGGGGCTCTGTATACTGCTACCTGGGACCCTGTATATTGCTACCTGGGGCTCTGTATACTGCTACCTGGGACCCTGTATACTGCTACCTGGGGCTCTGTATATTGCTACCTGGGGCTCTGTATACTGCTACCTGGGACCCTGTATACTGCTACCTAAGCCCTGTATACTGCTACCTGGGGCTCTGTATACTGCTACCTGGGGCTCTGTATACTGCTATATGGTGACTCTATATACTGCTACCTGGGACCCTGTATACTGCTACCTGGGGCTCTGTATACTGCTACCTGGGGCTGTGTATACTGCTACCTGGGACCCTGTATACTGCTACCTGGGACCCTGTATACTGCTACCTGGGGCTCTGTATACTGCTACCTGGGGCTCTGTATACCGTATCTGGGACCCTGTATACTGCTATCTGGGACCCTGTATACTGCTATCAGGGACCCTGTATAGTGTTATCTGGGACTCTGTATACTGCTATCTGGGGCTCTGTATACCCTATCTGGGACCCTGTATACTGATATATGGTGATTCTGTATACTGATATATGGTGACTCTGTATACTGCTATATGGTGACTCTGTATACTGCTTTCTGGAACTCTGTATACTGCTATCTGGGGCTCTGTATACTCCTATCTGGGGCTCTGTATACTGCTATATGTTGATTCTGTATACTGCTATCTGGGACTCTGTATACTGATATATGGTGATTCTGTATAATGATATATGGCGACCCTGTATACTGCTATCTGGGGCTCTGTATACTGCTATATGGTGACTCTGTATACTGCTATATGGTGACTCTGTGAGTGTATACTGCTATCTGGTGACTCTTTATACTCCTATCTGGTAATGCTGTATATAACACTATCTAATGATGCTGTATACCCTATCTGGTGATGCTGGGCTGTATACTCCTGACACAAGGGGAGGAAACTATAAGGGGTGGGGCTTATGAGAAGTGGGAGGGGTCAAAAAGGAAGGGCGGGATCTGGTGCCCCCCCATCCTAAAATTTCACCAGCTTGATCTTCACTCTGGGCACTAGATGACCTTGTCCCCGCACTGCACAGAGGGATCAAGTCTCAGGAATGGTACAGTACATGGTGGCCTGTGGGTCCTGCTGGGAGCTGGCCATGGTCTGTGGGTCCTGATGACCTGTTGGGCCTGATGGCTATGGCCTGTGGGGCCACTAGCCTAGGGTGACCCAGTTAAACCAGGTGGGCATGGATGGTGAGCTGATTCGGTGGTTCAGTGGGTCACTTGACTGGACTTGCCCCCCCAGGCCTAAGGCTGCCAGCCCTCCCCTGATCCCAGCCCCCACACAGTTAGAACACACTGGCAGGGAACACATTTAACCCTTTTATCGCCCTCCAATGTTAACCCCTTCCCTGTTAGTGACATTTATACAGTAATCAATGGCTATTTATAGCTCTAATTGCTGTATAAATATCAATGGTCCCAAAAAAGTGTCAAAAGTGTCCGATCTGTCCGCCAGAATATCTCAGTCCAGCTAAAAAAATTGCAGATCATCGCCATTACTAGTAAAAAAATAAATAAATTAATAAAAACACCATAAATCTATTCCCATAGTTTGTAGACACTATAACTTTTGCTCAGACCAATCAGTATACGCTTATTGAGATTTTTTTTACCAAAAATATGTAGAAGAATACATATGGGCCTAAACTGATGAAGAAATTAGTTTTTTTTAATTTTTATTTTTTTGGATATGTATTTAAGCAAAAAGTAAAAATTATTGTTTTGTTTTTTTTTTCAAAATTGTTGCTCTTTTTTTGTTTATATCGCAAAAATAAAACCGCAGAGGTGATCAAATACCACCAAAAGAAAGCTCTATTTGTGGGGAAAAAAGGACATCAATTTTGTTTGAGCACAGCATCGCTCGACAGCGCAATTGTCAGTTAAAGTGGCACGTATCCCAAAAAATGCTCTGGTTAGAGAGTGGGTAAATCCTTCCGGGGCTGAAGTTGTTAAAGAGGAAGAGAGCCCAGGATAAATCTCACCAGTGCACTGTATGTTTATACTATGCAGAAATAGGCTGATGATGGAGGTGACCAAGGAAGTTGCAACAGCAATCTTATCATAACTCCTTATTTTCTGAGATGAGAAAAGGGATACTTTTTAGCACAAAGTATGTAGGCAAAGCCCCAGTTATTGTGTGTGAGCGCTACTTCAAGGCGACTTCAGCGTGTATTTGGGTGCCTTACAATGTGACCTGAAGCGACCTCCATGCCAGGCGACTTTGCCTGTGGCCAATCAGAGAAGGAATAGAGGGAGTTGCCTGGGTAATTCGGGGGGAGTACCTGTGTAAATGTTTTTCTTTTTCCTGTAAAGTCGCTTCAATATAGATGGGGATCCGACCTGGAGGCGACTTCCATTGAATTCTATGGGCACAAGTCGGATATAAGTCGCCTTGAAGTAGTACAGGAACCTTTTCTGAAGTCGGAGTGACTTCAGTAGTGTACATTAAGAGGGCTCCCATTCACTTCAATGGGATTTCTTATGTCAAGTGACTTGGGGCGACTTGGGGTGACACAAGTCGTATCGCAAGCCACCTATGTGTGAACCGAGCCTAAAACCTACAAGTGATTTTTTTTTCACCGATACTTTTGCTTCATATGTCTTCTAAAAATATCAAATTCAATCATTTAGATTAGATATTGGGCGAATAATTTAGATTTACTATAACATGTTTGGTATTTACAGCGGACATTTCCTCCTTTTACTAAAATGAACATCAGCATGCATCTCTGCTGATGGGAAATCATGTAACAGTTTTTGAGTTTACTCACCTTTTTTATGCCACTTCCTCTTTCCTCTGAAGGCACTAGTGACGTAGGCCTGGCTGCACAGATGCCCCCTGGGAAGGCAACATCACTAGTGCCTTCAGGGAGATCACGTACTTAAGCTGCGAGGTCACACATTATTCTAATATTACGAATGAGCGAGATGAATTGCATAACATCACGTGCTTCACCTTGGGCATGTGCCGTACAACATTAAACTTATTTGCTGCTAAAAAACATGAGTGTGATGTACAGCACATGTGTGAGGGGAGGCACATGATGCCATGTGTTGTATCTCGCGCATACTCAGGAGGACATACATGTTCAGAATGACAGAGGTCGCTGCACAGAGGCAACCTGAAAAGGGAACAACAAGAAAAAAGGCAGCGTGGACATAGGTAACTGTATTTGTTTGTGTATACCGTGTTACATAATATTGCCATTTTCCTGTGGGGGGGGTACTCTTTAAGTAGCACATTTTTATAGAGGTCTATACATCAGCAAAAAGAGGTACAACTGATGAGACAAAAAAAAGAAAGTGTGATTCGGCCTTAAATAGTTTGTTACCCCAACATTTCATATTCCTGATATGTGCCTACTGTACCATGTACTTGTATGAGAAAGTATCCTGTTCTCTTTGTATTGCTTCCTTTGTGTGAAATCCCTGTGTTCCTGCCAGTCCCTCTACTTTCCTATTAAAAACTGACCACGCTAAGCACGAGAGCACAACATGGTCAGTTAATTAGCTGTGCTGGGAACTCAGTATGCTCTCCCCCTATGATCAGACTTGTCCTGACACATCTCCCCTGCACAGCCATTCACTGGGAAGCACAGTGTGCTGCTGCTTCTCCTCTCTCTAGCTCTTATGCAGCTGAGAACAGAAGGAAGAGAAGGAAAGTGATAAAAATGTTAAAAAGGTATTTATAATGTTTTTTAATCTATACACAAATGTTTTTCCTTTCATTTCTATTACAAATTGAATGGGTTGTTTTGCAAGGTGATCGCTTACAACCATTTTGAGGGCTGGTTCACACTGCAGTGATGCGGGAATCCTGTGAATCCACTGCGCATCGCTTGTCTCCCATCCACAGTTCACACTGCTATATGCGAACTGCAGGGAGTGTCAATACAAAGCTAATGACGCCCCCAAATCAGTTCTCATATCGCACTGCGAACTGCAAATTCACACAGGAATCGGATCACATGGGTGTGAACACCCATGCAATCCGATTCTGCTGTGGAAAAAAAGGGTCCTGTGCAAGTTTGTTCCTAATGCGATGCAATTTCAGCCATACTATCTATATGACTGAAATCGCATTGCATAGAGATCGCATGTGATTCACACTGCAGTGCGGTGCGAATCACATCTGATCTCAGGGATCGCACCAGTGTGAACCGGCCCTAAAAAAAAGGACATTTACTCCAAATGAGGAACAGATGGGAGCTATAGTGCCACCCTTCTGCATATGCGCTGCAACAAGGATGTAGGAATCAATAGCTAAACAGAGCAGGACAAATATTTTGATAAGTACAAAAAAGTTCACACGTGTATTTGGACCATGGAGACTTTATCTAGAGGTCTGCTTTAATATATTAAAGTATTGCAGTTTTGAATTCTTACACAATCATCCTAAGAGGCTCCAGTGCAGCAAGGACCAATGTGAACAATTCTACACATCTGTAAAATACACAGTTGCTATATAAGCAAATACGAGAAAGGAAAATAGAAAAGGAGTACAAGAAAAACAGAAACAGGTGATTCTCTGGAGAAAAAAAGAAACTGATATGATTGGTTAATAATGAGACATCAACAAGACAACAACCAAAGCTGAATTATTCTCAGAGGTTGCAGAATACTCACATAATGTTGCCAATGAGTAATGTTTATAAGAAACATTTGTCAAAGTTGTCACTGCTCCAGCAGCTACGGCACCTAACTACCCAGACAATCTCTAGAGTTTTGCTGCTTTGACTGAAGGTGTCTCTGTTAAGTCTCTTACCCCTGGGAGAAAGGCTCATCACCTCAACACTGATCTGAGCTGCTTGTGTGCTATTTCAATGCCAGCGGCCTGATAAATGAGGCACCCTGAATATAACAGCACATTGGGCCATCTTAATTGACCATGTGGGAGATAAATGTTTCTGAGTCAATCGATTTTTAGCTAATCAACAAATAATGAGGGTATGTACTAAGTGGTCATTGTGGAAATTACTGCAACAACTCTACCAGTCCAAGTGGGCACACACTGGCCCTCAGTCCTCAGTCCTAACTCAGGTCCAGTAGGGTTTTGAGACCGGATTGTAATGTGTTCTACGTTTAATATGTTGTGTATATATTTTCAATAAGCAACACTAAGAACAGACAGGGGTTGATTTACTAAAGCTTGAAAGTGCAACATTTGGTGCAGCTCCACACAGAAACCAATCAGCTTCAAGGATTTATTGTCAAAGCTTGATTGAACAAGCTGAGGTTAGAAGCTGATTGGCTACCATGCACAGCTGCACCGGTTTTTGCACTCTCCAGCTTTAGTAAATCAACCCCATAGGGTCTGTTCACATCACATGTGTTGGGCTACATTGGTCAACACTGCCCCAACGCATAGACAAAGCAAAAGTCTTGTTTTATATTGTCGCAGTATACAATGTTTGTTGCTATGTCTATTTTAGTGATTTTTATAGCATTTTAAGACCATGTATTGTTTAGAAGCTAAGATTACCCTATTGACATGCTAATGAACCCATTGGACTGGTTCATGAAGCTTAGGACAGGAAATTATGCTACAGGAAGTAGAGGAAAGGAACAGAGGACTTAGAGGACTTGAACAAGCCTTGTACTAAGGAACAAAAGAGCTGGTAGTTCTGGAGGACTTCAGAGAAGGAACAGTCTGGAGACATCCTGGTTAAAAGGAAGAAGACACCACCAGGAAGAACCAAGTTAAGTAACTGTTTAGTGTGTGCCTATAACATACATCGTCTTATTTGCTAGAAACAATAGATAGCTTGTACATGTTGTAAGCATATTTTGTGATGCTTTGTATGCTGTTAATTGTTTTTCCTACAAGTAAGCACAGCATTTTTGTTTAGTAAAGCAAACTAATATACACTATAGAGGTTTTTTATGCTTCCTTGGTTTACCGCAAAGTAACCTTAAAAGGCAAAGCAAGGCATAAGGCAAGCAGAGTTTTGTCACACCACAGCATATTGTAACAAGCTTCAGCGCAACATGTTGTAGCATGTGTAGGGATCAGCTGACCTCTACTGTCTGTAAATGACTATACTGTTAATGTCACAGGGTTATATGTTACACTTTTGGGTGGAACTCCGCTTTAAGTTGCTTCCTGGTTTCTGGTCAAGCCAAAATATTATAGTATATCCCAGGAGTCTTCATGTTCTTTATTTGCATTTTTTTCTTTCATTTGGCTACATGTCTGAGCTGAGGGCAGAAGATTTCAAGGAGTAAATGGTACATGAATCATAGCCCTTACTCAAGATGGCCGCAATTAGAAATGTTAGGGTTTTTTTTCTCAAAGTGATTTCTCAAAAAAATAAAGCATGGAGACATGGATGGATGGGTGAGTTTGCTTTGAATATTAAAAATGAATTAGATAGCGTTTTCAGTTTTTGGTGCTCAGACACAGTTACGTTCTACTTTAAATATCATTGGAAGTCGAAAGCAGTGCAAACCAGGTCTTTCATTTGAAACAAAGAAACAACAAAATGTATTGAAGATATTGTTTTCTTTTGTTTGGAGAATGTCTGGTTTTTGCTACATCCATAAGGTAGATTTCCTGCTGTCCCAGAGACACCAAGCCTGCCTTGAAGTTTCTTTAGGGGTACCTTGGCAACAGAGGCGTGGGGGGGGGGCTGGAGCCCCGAGTGGGCCCCCACAAAGCCCCGGGTCTCGAGACAGTCAAAAGCTATTAATAGCCCCGAGCCCTGAGTGGCCATTATCTGCAGAGTGAGGCAGTGGCGGCGCCTATAATGGACGTCACTCTAGTCCAACCCCGCTAGCGCGGAACATGTTATGTCCATTATAGGGCTGCAGAGACATTGCGCATGTGCGGTGGGTGCGTGGGGGAGAGAATCCAGCCGACGACCATGCTTGGAGCCCTGCTTTGGACGTCAACAGGGAGAGAGAGAAAGCGACAGAGAGGGAAAGAGAGGGGGGTGAGAAAGCACAGAGGAACTACAACTCCCAGCACATCAGAGAGAGAGGGGGGAGAGAAAGCACAGAGGGACTACAACTCCCAGCATGTCAGGGAGAGAAAGCACAGAGGGACTACAACTCCCAGCACGGGAGAGGGGGAGGGGGCAGGCGGACAGCAAGAAATAATCTGAGATATAGACAAATAACAAGAGGAACTACAAGTACCAGCATTTCAGAGAGACAGGAGAGAGGGGGAGACCCACCCCCTCTCTCTCTCTCTCAAATGCTGGTACTTGTAGTTTCTCTTGTTATTTCTGTCTATTTCTCAGATTCTTTCTTGCTGCCCCCTTCCCCCTCTCTCTCTGACATGCTGGGAGTTGTCCCTCTGTGCTCGCTCTCTCTCTCCCTCTTTCTCTGTGTGTCTCTCTCTCTCCTCCTCCCAGAGGGACTCTGCTGCGGGCACCTGATGTGTAAGGAGGGACTCCGCTGGGGGCACCTGATGTGTAAGGAGGGACACCTGATGGCATCTGGTGGCAGGCGACATGGCAAGTGACACACTTGGGGCTCCCACTGGTTCTGCATTATGGTGAGTTGAATGATTTCATTTTATATTACAATTTAATAATAGAAATAATGCGCTTCAATCATCCTGACACCATACCAACCATGATGCCGGGATGATTGAAGCGCTAACACCAGGTGTATGGAGTATCTTTATCTGCTGATTGTTAAACTTTCTGGAATACACATATTGCTATTGTGGTGTAGGATCTGGGCCTGCTGTCCCTCCATTCCTCTTTCTTTCCTTCCTTCTCTTCTCTGCTCCTTCCCTCCCTATTTCTTTTTTCCTTCCTCCATCCTTTGTTCATCTCAGACTCAAATCACGCCCCATTTGAGCCACACCCTTTTAAGCCACACCCACTATTTAGTTTAAACCATGACCATTTTTCGCTGCCGCATTTCTTCGGGCTAAAGCCCCTGGTCTTTTTCCCACCTAGGACAAAAACCCTCTGGGTTGGGATTTTTTGAGGCACAAGCCAATCATATGAATATAAAAAATATTCTTTTATTTTGTACAAAGTTAAAAATGTGGAAATGTCACATTTGATACAAGTATTGAAACTTATGACCACAAAATTCACAAAAATATCAACATAATACAAACAGATGGCATCTAATGCATTTCGGTAATCAACATCGATATTCTCTGTGAAAAAGAAAAAAAAACATACAATATTATATAGACAATGGGTGTTTGCCCAGTGCTGCCACCTATGAGTACAAACGCAGCCCCTAGTAATCAAGAGTAATCAAGAGAGCTATACTTACCGTAATATTGTCAGGGTATCAAAAAGAAGGGTAGTATATATTTGTCGTGAAAAACAACTTTATATATATATATTAAAAGAAAAAAAATGTTTGGCTATTGATGGTGCAAAATATGTGGCCAAATGTAGTCCTTAGAAAATAATCGTTCTCCAGCATTCACAAGATTGAAAGTTGCAGAAACCTATCCCTCGTTCGTCTTCGAGCTTGCTAGCTATTAGTATTGCAATATCCAATTAATCACCTCCGTTTGGCATTTTTTGACGGCAACACCAAGGTCTTTCTCCCTCTCTTTTGGTCCTCAACTATTTTCGTGCTGATATCTAGGTGTCTTTGCTTGGCGGTTTTGCCATTTCCTCTATTCACCATTAGTCTTCCCTCTGGTCACCTTAGCTCTATTATTATTATCATTATTAGTATCATTTCTGTTCACTACAATGGCACAATACCTGGGTAAAGACTGGGAGAATCTAATGACAGGTGTTTTGAATGACTATGGACAAAATGAGCAGAAAAGTGCGGACCTCTCCTATTTGTTTTTTAAATTGAAAAAAAAACACTAGAAAAAAAGTGTCTTGTTATTGGCATATAAAATAATTTAGCAACTATATACACAAAAACATTAACCCCTTTGGGCTCCGTGTCCAGATTTTCCCGACTTTGGAGGCTTTGGATGTGAAGTTCAAGGAGGAATGGGAAAAATCCCTGAACATATGCTCTAGGAGCCTGATGGGTCTCTTAGTGGAAGAATACAATTCGCGTGTAAAAATACTTGATAAAGAAATTGTTGAGTTGAACATTAAACTTCAACCACTACAAAGTCATGCGAACTATAAAACACAAGACAAGGAATTGAAGGAGCATATAGAGAGGTTCACAAAAGGGATCATCATAGGTAAAGAAAAGAAATGTAACCGTGACAAAACCACCAGAGAGCACAAGGAATATAGATGGCAAACCCACAGAAATATACCAAACCCAGGCAAAATAAAAATAGACTTACCTGATGACACGCAATCAAACTCATCATTAGCTTCATCTAACAACTCTTCTTTTTCCCAAGGTCCTAAAGGACGCAGGTTCCCTCGCAAGAACAAACAAAGGTTGGTGATAGGACACACCATCACTGGATCAGCATGCTTTGGGCACAAGTCACCCCTCTTCACAGGTGGTAGGTAGTGCACCCGGCAACCCTGCACTTCCTAATTATCCAATCTTTCCAAATACTTCTAGAAGCACTCACAACGACACACTAGAAGCACAAGCTGAATTTTTAGTTCTTTCTCCAACTTTGGAGCCTACAACCCCACGGAGAACTTAGCATCTCCTATCTCAGCTCTCCCAACGTCCCCCTCCAACACTTTTAATATAGTAAACCTTTCAGAGCACCATCTTTTTGAGTCCGAGAGCTTGCTGCTCTCCAAGGGACTCCGTTTTTGCCTTGACACTAACATTGATAAATTTGATGCCCTCAAAGACGTGCATCTTTTTGCACGGAAACTTACCCTTGCACTCTAAAAACCATGGTAAAATGAAGTCACATAACCAAGTCACTGAATCCGAGGCCATTGACACCCTCACCTCTCTCTGGGAGGAGAATGAACCAGGGGATCTCATTGATCGCTTTGACCTGGAACATCTGTTAAATGAACAGGACAGCCTTTCACCTGCCCCCACCACAATAGAAAGAAGGAAAATGCAGAAAAAAATCTGACTTCTTTCCTCCATTAAACATCAATCAGAACATGACAGCTTTCGTGAGGGCAATGTCCTTGTACTGGTGTTCATATAGTCGTGCTCTCCTTCGGTAATATCATCAATAGCTTACTACTTCCTATATATCTTTCTTCTCTTTTTTCCCTCACAGTACTTGGTTTGGGCTTTATAGCTGTGATCTTGGCTACATATCCCATCAGCAGCTATTACGAGGTAGGGACATACTGTGATATTATATCTCCCTTTCTTTTGCTTACTATTAGACCCTTGCTTACTATTAGCCTGTCTCTTGAGTAATGGAATATTTCCCTTTATTACCATATAGCTCCAGCCCAGATCTACTTCGTCATAATATCACCCTCTCTCACCATTGCTGGCTTGTCACCATGCCATCCCTATGATGTCAGTCTAGGTCCATCCTACTGCTTTAGCAGGTATACTGTAGTACTGGTTTGAGGCTCCTATTTGAACTAACCAAATATTTACATCATTAATTAGATGTTTTATATATAGTGATATGCACTCTATTCTTGTTCCTTGTAGAGCCATTTTCTAGTGTCTCCCATCCCTGGGAGCCCACTTGACCTAAGCCTCTGTTTGTTGCCCCACGAGGTGGTACCTGGATCCCTTTTGTGGGGTTGCGGGCCGAGCCATCCATCTGCCTCCCCACAGGGAGGTTCTTGTGAACGCTGGAGAACGATTATTTTCTAAGGACTATGTTTGGCCACATCTTTTGCGCCATCAATAGCCAAAACGTTTTTTTCTTTTAATATATATAAAGTTGTTTTTTAAGACAAGTATATACTACCCTTCTTTTTGACACCCTGACAATATTACGGTAAGTATAGCTCTCTTGATTACTAGGGGCTGCGTTTGTACCCATAGGTGGCAGCACTGGGCAAACACCCATTGTCTATATAATATTGTATGTTTTTTTCTCTTTTTCACAGAGAATATCGATGTTGATTCTATTTGCAGCACCTCTGATGAAGGTTGCTTTTCCGAAATGCATTAGGTGCCATCTGTTTGTATCATGTTGATATTTTTATGACTCTTGTGGTCATAAGTTTCAATACCTGTATCAAATGTGACATTTCCAAATTTTAAACTTTGTACAAAATAAAAGTATATTTTTTATATTCATATGACTGGTTTGTGCCTCAAAAAATCCCACCCCAGAGGGTTTTTGTCCTAACCATTTATAACAGGGATGAAGGCACACATATAGCTGCAGGCTCGAGACACCTCCCATTTTGTGTTTTTCCCACCTAGCAACGCCCCTGCTTAGCAAAATTCTTAAAAATTGCCCAAAAACTGTATACAAGCCGGAGTGTGAATTAAGGCTGCCTTTTAGTTACACTAAGCCACAGGTTTTCATTGTACACCATTAGATCCTTCTAGCTACTGGTGGGAGAGAAATGGAGGGAGAAGAGAAATATTGGAATACTAGTCAGTACCAGTTTGCAAAAGTGTATTTGCATTGGAAGAATAATTAACCTCTATTGTTGGGTGTCCTACTTGGACTTGTGGATGTTGCTACATTATGTAAAACTATTAGAATATTTTTTACATTTTAGAATGGGGTGCCTTGAGACTGTCCACAATTTTTAAAGGATGCCTTGACTAAAAAAAGTTTGAGAAACTCTGCTCTAAAGCCTCGTACACACGACAAGATTATTGTCCGTTTGTTTTGTTTTTTTGGATGCTAGTCTCATATGGAAAAGGAATAGTACTAAAGTACAAAAATTCAACAGAATAAAAATTTGTAAATGATGTAAAGTATTGCATATGTATTGTATTTTCTGATGAAAACTGTACCGATTAAACAAAAATTTTCAAATACCGCTTTCAAATCGTTCATATGATAATCTGATCATTAGTACACAGATTTCGTCCGAAATTTTCCAAAGGGACTAACATGAAAATTTTTGTTTAATCGGTACAGTTTTCATCAGAAAATACAATACATGCAATACATTACATCATTTACGAATTTTTATTCTGTTGAATCTTCACGTGAAAATATATAATAAAATATTTACAAAAATGTGAGGGGTGTACTCACTTTTGTGAGATACTGTAGATGTACGCTGTGTTCAGGTTACCACAGATGCCTTGCTGTTCCCTTCCCTAGCCTATGAGCCTGGAAAAAGAAAGGTAACATTTTCAGCCATTCTGTCACTTTTTTATATATCCATCCCAGCATGACTGCTGACATAGCTTGTAGTTAATATAGTTGAGTAAAGGTCCAATCCTAGTCTCTATGCAAATATGTTAGCACATACTGTATAATACACCTAGGTTTTTTTTCTTTTTCCATAAGTGAGCTTACATCCCAGCAGCCTGTATTCTGGCTATTTATGTTCTCAGGCATAGGTCTCCATCACATAAGAGCGAGGAATGTGTGCCTACATGACTTTCTAGTTCTTGATCTCACTGTCTGTAATAACATCAGGTCTTCTTCTAGCAATCTGGAACAAATCAGCAAGTTTCCCATAAATGTGGTCACTATGGCAGTGCAATTGCATACAAGTTGGAGGTCTTTTACTAACAACCCTTTCCAGTCAATGCCAATGCAGCTACAATTGCAGTATTAAAAAAAAAGGAAAAGTTTTAACATTTTGTCCATTTGTCAAAATATAATGAAACATCTGCATAGGGTAAACACTGTATGAACTAAATAAAATTCTTATTTGTCCTTAAAAACACTGTACAAATTATTAAGATAGACAAAGTAGTCATAGACTTGCAAAATCAAATCAACAGGGATCCTGTAGTAGCATTGTTTACATTTCCTTGAAATGTGCTCTACTGCTCTCTAGAACCGTTACATTGGTGCTGATATACCAAAACCGGAGAGTGCAAAATCTAGTGCAGCTGTGCATAGTAAGCCGATCAGCTTCTAACTTCAGCTTATTCAATTAGGCTTAATTCACACTAATGTGTTTTTTGATGCTTTTTGCATTTTGCAGAAATGCAGAGAATTTTGTTTAACATGGGTTTCTTTGGAGCACATTCACATCAATGCATTTTTGGGCCTCTGCGTTTTGGAAAGGGTCGGGGACTTTTTGTCCACAAAATGCAGCATTTTGCATGTAATAGACCGCGTTTTAGCGTGATTTTTTCGCAATTTGCGTTTTGTGATCTGTATTTTTTTTAGCTGTACATTCGCTGTATATAGTGGTTGCTAAAGAGCTGGCCGGGAAGCCGGCCTGCACGTCCTTAACAACCAATGATTCATCATCTGTCAGCGGGATTCCCTGCTGACAGCTGAATGTAGAAAAAAGAATTGCCGGCAAAAAAAAATTGTGAAAAAAACAGCATGGGGTCCCCCCCAGGAACTTTGGGTCTGATATCGATTTGAAGGGGAATCCCCCCACGCCAAAATGTAAAAAAAAAAAATTGCCGTGGGCCCCCCCCAAAATTCTTACCAGGCCCTTATCTGGGCATGCAGTCCAGCAGGTCAGGAAAGAGAGTTGACAAGCGAGTGCCCCTCCTGAACCATACCAGGCCACATGCCCTCAACATGGGAGGGGGGTGCTTTGGGGCAGGGGGGCTCTGCGCCCCCCACCCCAAAGCACCTTGCCCCCATGTTGATGGGGACAAGCTCCTCTTCCTGACATCCCTGGCCGGTGGTTGTTGGGGTCTGCGGGCGGGGGCTTATTGGAATCCAGAAGCCTCGTTTAACAAGGGGGCCCCCATTCACCAAAAAAGTAATGTAGTGTGACAAAAGACAATAGACAATTTTTGACAAGTCCTTTTTTAAAAATGTCTTTTAATTCCCCCGCTTCTTCCTTCTCTGAGCTTCTCCTTCTCCCACTTCTTCATCCGGGCTTCTCCTTCTCCCACTTCTTCCTCCGGGCCTCTCCTTCTCCCACTTCTTCCTCCGGTCTTCTCCTTCTCCCGCTTCTTCCTTCGGTCTTCTTCTTTCTCCTGTCTCCTTTGTCCGGTGTTCTTCTTCCTCCGCCACCACTCCCCCTGGTGACCTTCCTCCGATGCTACATCCCGCTGATCTCTCCACAACGTTGTCAAGCATTTCTTAGATAACTATAGGGCTGGCCACCGGATGAAATCACCTGGAGACCCCGCACCCTTGTGATGTCACCGCCCAGGGCGGGGTCTCCAAATGAAATCATCTGATGGCCATGCCCCATAGTTATCTAAGAAATGCTTGACATCGGCGCGGACAGATCAGCGGGATGCAGCATCAGAGGAGGGTCATCGGCGAGAGCTGTGGCGGAAGAAGGAGAACACCGGACAAAGAAGACCAGAGGAAGAAGCTGGAGAAGGAGAAGACTGGAGGAAGAAGTAGGGGGAAGAAGAAGACATTTTTAATAAAGGATGCAAAAACTGTATCTTGTCTTTTGTCACACTACATTACTTTTTTTGGTGAATGGGTAGGGGTACAATGTACCCCATACTCATTCACATAGAGGGGGAGGCCGGGATCTGGGGGCCCCTTGTTAAAGGGGGCTTCTGGATTCCCGATAAACCCCCCACCCACAGACCCCGGCGACCATTGGCCGGGAAGAGGCCTTTGTCCCATTAACATGGGGGCAAGGTGCTTTGTGGTGGGGGGGGTGGCCTGGTATGGTTCAGGAGGGGGGCGCTCGCTTGTCCAATCACCCTGCAATGTGTCAAAGGCAAAGGTTGATTGCCTAAGAACAGGATAGCAAGTTAGAAAATTCAATCACTTGGTGTCTGGAAGTCTGCAATAGGTGTTATTCCACCAGTTTAAAGGTGGGGATTGCTGTCAAATCTTTGGGGTAGGTATAGATGTTAAACTGGCATTATATGTGGATAGCAGGTGGTGTTTAAAGGGGTTGTAAACCCTCACAGTTTTTACATTAATGCCTTCTATGCATTAATGTGAAAAACCTTTTCTGTTGCAGCTGCCCCCATAGCTCCCCGTTTACTTACCTGAGCCCGATCGTCGATCCGCTCCAGCCAGTGTCTTGGGTCCTCATTGGATAGATCGATAGCAGCGCAGCCATTGGCTCCTGCTGCTGTGAATCAAATCCAATGACACGGGAGCCGGTGGCGGGGCCGACACCTGCTGTCTGTGTCAAGGGAAGCAGAAGCAGGACTCGGGAGTGCGCCCGTACTGGTGACCCCAGGGAAAGCACTTCCCTGATGGGTCACTCGATGCGGGGAGGAGCCAGGAGTGCAGCTGGGGGACCCCAGAAGAGAAGTATCGGGGCCACTTGCACAGAGGAGGTAAGTATGACATGTTAGTTATTTAAAAAAAAAAGCTGAACCTTTGCAATCACTTTAAGGCCCCCAGCCCTGTTTGGGGATTGGTGTTTAGTTTGGTTGTTTTTTTCATATTCAAGCGAAATACGGGGATGTTTGCTAAAAGCTATTCTATGTCCTTTTGTCATTTGTGACAGACAGACCCTGTCAGTTATTGATGGAGTATATCTGCCACAAAGAATTTTGAGATTCTTAAGGTAAATGGGTGGCAGTGAGAGGTCTTTAGGCAGCAAGGGGTTAAGCACTGGCCACACCTTGCTCCCCACCTGGGGTATAATTTTTCCTTACCTGGGTTTAATCAGTGTGGCGCTGGGAGAGGAGAAGGCAGGCTGTGAGGGAACATGCCTGCAGGACTGAAGCAGACCCAGTGAGGTCTGTCTATAAGGCCCCTTTCACACGGCTGTTCCATGTGCGGGGTCCGTTTTTGCTCAGCGGGGGTCGCTCCACTGATCCCCACCGAGTTGATGGATGACAGATCCGTCTCGGCTTACTGTGCGGCAACGGATCTGTCAGAGCGTTGCTCTCCTCTATGGGAAATCGGGTGACAATGGACCATCTGTCCGTTGTCATCCGATCCACTCCCCAGAAGGACGGAAAATTGTGCGGATGTCAACGGACTTGTCACTGCTAAGGATGGGCTCGGGTTTGTTCGAAACCGATTGTGCCCAAGCCCGCCAGGAATTGAACCCTGCACTGCGCTAATCACAGGCAGTGAGACATTAACCGATCGCTGCAGCCGTGCATCGGGGAAATGTCTCACTGCCTGTGATTAGCGTAGTGCAGGGTTCACTTCCTGGCGGGCTCAGACACGTTCGGATCCATCCATCCTTAGTCACTGCTGACTCCATAGAGGAGCATGGGGAGTCCGTTTTTCAGGTGGACCTGAACGGAACGCCCGTGTGAAAGGGGTCTTAGTCAGGAGGCTTGTATTCTAATGATTGCAAAAACCGCGCTTAGGATTTTTTGAGGCTAGAAAGTTGTGGGTATGCTGCCTCCAGTTTATACTCCCTATATAGGGAGTGAGGGTATTTGATTGTTTGAGTCTGGGACACCTCAGAAGATGTCCATAGGACGAAAGGCCTCAGGTGATACCAGATCGCATACCACGTCACTTCCGGTCATACCCAGACACTTCCGGTTCCACCTAGTGAAGCGCAACAACACATGGAGGAAGGGTGTACATGCCTTCATCAATAGGGAGGATTTACCTACACACTAGGAGGAAAGTGGCCTGGACGACAGAGTGACTGTTTTTACTTTTGTTTTGGAGCATACTGCATGATTGGACTTGTGTATGATTTTTGTTCTAAGAAATAAACCTCATTTTAAAACTGAATCACGCTATGGAGTTGTTCCCATTCCTTCCATGAATTGGACATCCCACACAATTTGGAGGATCCATCAGGATACCAACCCCCTGGAACTCACATTGTGAAGGAAAGATCACCATCTGCCCATAGGACCTGGGACCCGCCTGGGAAAGGAGACAACCTGTTGGAGAAATATCCCCGGGAGAAAAAATCTGGAGAGGAGAGGCCAACCACCAATCGGAGGATCCCTGACACATCTGCGCTTTACCCCTGTGTGGGGTGGCGCTGTCCGGTAAGCAGGGTGGCAATCGGGGAGCACGCGTGTCTCACTAAGGATTTATGTATTTTGGACCATATCTTATGGACACTTAATTGCACCATTGAGAAATAGATGTTGGCTATTGCTGTGAACAGATAGAGGACTAAGTGCAACAGACTCATGGTTTTAAGTTTTTGCAAGTTGTAATACTATCACATTAATACTAGCACATTATTTTCATTGGATATATTTTTTGAAGAGACTCAATAGCACCTTATATATCACTTTGCATAAGTACTTTAATATCACAGTAACTCGGGATATCTACGGTCCTTGTTTTCTGTGATACTAGCACATCAATACTAGCACATTATTACTTTTAACACTATTGTTGGATACATTTTATGTAAAGATTTATCAGTACCTCTATATATCACTTTTTACAAGCACCTTAAAATATCAGGGCAACGTGAATACATATATGATACTAGCACATTATCATTTTTAGGAAAGTGATATAGTCGCTTTAGCCTGTATCTGCAAAACGATAAGCACTGTCAGCAGTATTCTTTGTATTCTTTTTTACTTGGACTGTGTGCAACTGGGGTTGTCACATGACAACACAATACTAGCACATTAATACGTTTATTTACTGAAAGTTAGGGGGACAGATCATTTTATTTAGCATCCGACAAGGCACATCTGTTTCCAGTATTACATTCCAAAAATACTCACCCCATCACTACATAGCGATATTGGCACACTAGCATTTTAAATTTTGGTTACCATTACTTATAACTTATTTTTTTCTATACCCACAATCAGAACCATATATGAAAGAGATACCTACTATAGATAAATAAGAATTTGGCACACCATTATATCAGGGGAGCGCCAACCCAGACTCAAACAATCAAGGAGGCTTATATTCCTTTGATGAACTTTTACTTTTGGACTGTTTTCTACCCCTGTGCGGGAAGCCTTTGCAGATTGCATTATTTTCTGACCAAATAAACATGGGCAGGAAGCCCTTAACCTTGCATACGGCTGGATTACCCTTCTGAAAACTCTTTACTTGAAGCTGATCGCCCACACATTATACATCTTTACCCTGACAATTTAATAACCATTCACATCTTCAGCCATTTAACTTGAACAATATGTCCCAGACTCCATGGTGTTTCTGTAAGTCAACTTGCTGGCATCCAACCATACTTGAAACCCCCCATTCTTGATGGTGACCCCTCTATACTGAGCTGCTATGAAGGCCGATGTTTGCCTTTCTTAGACTCAGTTACTGCTCCACCTCCTGTATCCTGTCCTGCTCTGTTCTTCTTCATATCTCCTTTATTTATAGCTCTTTTTTTTTTTTTATCAGAGAGAATTTTTATTGGGCATAATACAATGTCATAAACAGTACAAATCTTATAAAGAGTTATAACAACACATCAGTATCAACATCAAAAAAGTACGTAGCAGGTGGGGGCACCCCATCCGCTAAATTTCTGGTTCAACTAAGCACCGTATTAATGCAATTCTGTAGAAATCAGTTTTTGATATTATATCTCATGCAGCTCTCAGTTATACAGTTATGCCAAAAAAGAAACAACAGAGAGGGAGGGAAAGAGGGAGAAAGAGGGAAGAGGGGTTAGGGTTTTCCTCCAAGATCCTTTCTTCATTCAACCAATCCAATAATCCATATATATTGGTATACATAATACATTGGTATATATATAGGTGTCTGATATGCGCATCTCCACTTCAAGCACTATTTCCTAATTTTATATCTACATAGCCCCTTGTAGAATGTGGTCCTTAATTAACTAATGGGGGGCTAGACCTGGGGTCTTCAACCGTGGCTGCCACATTTTATAGAATGTGTTTGGAACCTGTCGATGTAAATATGTAAATCAGTAGGTGGTTTACTTGCTCTATCCACGTGTGTTTGGTGGGTATTTTATCAGTAATCCAAAGACTAGCAATCTGTTTACAAGCAACATATAGCAGTCTTAGTATCGCTAGGCGTTCCTGAGGTGTAGCCCTTTCCTCATCCAGAGCTCCCAGCAAACACAGAACGGGATCCCTGGGGAGGGGGTATTGGTACACTTGGGTTATTACCCCAATCACATCAGACCAATACCGGAACAGTTTTGGGGAGCGCCAAAGCATATGGATCAGGGTCCCCTCCTCTCTCTGGTACTTTGGGCAGAGCGGCGAGGTTCTCCCGCCCCATCTATGAAGCTGTACAGGGGTCCTATAGCACCAATGGAGCAAATATATATGGGATAGTCTCTGGGACGCCGAGACAGAAACTAAGGGGGCATTCTCCAAACATGTATTCCATATCCCTCCATCAATCGGCCCCGGTTCTCTCTCCCAGCCCCTACTGCACGGAATTGAGGCAGGGTCGTGAGAGGACCCAAGTAGGACGGAGTATCCTCTAGAAATCATCCCTTTTCTAAACTTTTCCAATAGAAATCCACTCATAAGCGGGTGTTCCGATGGGACCACATTATATGTCCTTGCCTGCGCCTGGAGGGCATGTCTGATTTGAAGATATTTATAGAAGTGGGTTCTAGGTAGCTGAAATTCATTCTGTAAGTCCTGAAAGGATTTGAGGTCGGGGCCATTAAATAGTTGGGCCAGGTACACAAAACCCGCAGTTTCCCATTCGCGAAAGTCCACTAGTTTTCCCACTTCACACAGATTGGGGTTGTGCCATATTGGGTTAAGGTGACAGCTCCCCTTTATATTTAGAGTGCACTTAACAAAATCCCAGACCGTATTCAGGAGTTTAACCGTCGGGAGGTCTGCCTGTAGATGTGCAAAGCCTGTTTCTAGGTGGGATAATAAGGGCAATGGTGATCCCCTTGGTGATAATAGACCACCAATAGGGTCCTGGGGGTCCTCCACTGCCCATGCCCCCATATGTTGGATCTGGGAAGCGATATAATAGTATTTAGCATGGGGGACCACCAGGCCCCTCCGGTCTTTCCCAAACTGTAGGGTGAATAGGCTAATACGGGGGGCTTTACCTTCCCAGATCAGAGCTCTGAATTGGGAGTCAATTTGCTGGAACCACTTCCTTGGGATCCGGATGGGGGTTTTATGAAAAACATAGAGTAATTGGGGGGCCCACACCATTTTTATTAGATTAATTTGGCCTATTACTGATAATGTAAGTTTTGACCATACCGCACATTTTGTTTTAAATTTCCGGAGCAAGGGGGTTAAATTTAGTTCTATATATTGTGTGGGATCCGGTGTTGTCTGGATCCCCAAATAAAGAAAGGAGGATACTATGGAGATTTTCCTGGCACACTCCGGGAGAGGAAGCTTAATCGGGTCTATTGTCATTAGGACAGATTTGTCCCAATTAGTGTTGAGCGAACCCGGACTGTAACGTTCGGGTCCGTACCGAACTTTCGGGTGTCCGTGGCACGGACCCGGATATTTCAAAAATCATTCGGGTTCGGTCCGGGGTTCTGCTATTTTACTCCACGTGTTGAGAAGCTGCAGGGCAGCCAATCAACAAGCGTTTCACTGGTTTGCCCTTAGAAGCCATCACAGCCATGCCTACTAATGGCATGGCTGTGATTGGCCAGTGCATCATGTGACCCAGCCTCTTTATAAGCTGGAGTCACAGTGCTGCAGTCACATGCTCCTTGGGTTAGTGTAGGGAAAGGAAGCTGAAAGCTTGAGGGACAGTTTTGAGACATTTTAAGACCTGATCCTGCGATAGATTACTTTACTACTACTGCTGTCTGTGCTGTTGCTCTGAGGACAGATAGCAGAAATGAGAGATTTCACATACCGCTGCTTTGAGTTGCAGATCAAGCTCTGCATAAAACAACGATCGCTACGATCGTGCTCAACGATCAGATTGTTGGGGGAATTTGAGATTTCAAATACCGCTGCTTAGAGTTGGAGATTTGCAGATTAAACTCTGTCTAACGAAACGATTGTACGTTCGTAACACAACGATCAGATTGTTGGGGGAATTTGAGATTTCAAATACCGCTGCTTAGAGTTGGAGATTGCAGATTAAACTCTGTCTAACGAAACGATTGTACGTTCGTACACAAAACACATGCTTGCATGTTAGCAAAGCAATCTGTCTCAAATTAGACGTTAGAGGTTGAGATTCGTCGCCATAAACTTTAGAGTTTAAGGGGGTTGTTAGACTAGCAACACAATGCTTGCATGTTAGCAAAGCAATCTGTCTCAAATTAGA
>BLSH010529579.1:476708-509939 GCA_018402905.1 Glandirana rugosa
TTTTTGAATAGGCCTCAATACAAAAAAAAAACCATGTTGGCTACCTCCTCCTACTCCTTTACCACCGCCACTTCCACCTACACTGCCACGGTCACGGCCTAGTCAACCTCTAGGCTCCTACTCCACATCAACCCCCCTTCCCGTTTTTTTACTTGATTTTAATTTATTTTCCCTATCCCCATTTATTTGTAGGGCACTTGCCCTAGTTTGAAGATGATTTTAGAACAGTTATATGGCTTCTACCGTTAATTAATACTTTTCAGACACAGTTTGAAGATGATCCACATTCACCTCCATTTTTGCTTTTTTTATGTTTTTATTTTTTTAAAAATATTTAAAGTTATTTCCCTGTCCCCATTTTTTTGTAGGGCACTTGCCCTACCCTTACCCCCATTTTACTTCCTTTTGCAGCCCTCTAGGGCTTTCCAGGACTTTGTTACAGCCATTTTTGTGCCTAAAAGTTCGGGTCCCCATTGATTTCAATGGGGTTCGTTGGGGTTCGTTGTCCGTGCGATCGTTCGGGTTCCGTCCGGACCCGGACCCGGACTTTCCGAAGTTCGGACGGACCAGCAGAACCTGAACTTCCAGAGGTTCGCTCAACTCTAGTCCCAATTAATTGAGAAGCCAGAAAGCATCCCAAAGTGGTTAATGAGGCTCATGGCACTAGCTAGTGATTCCCGGGTGTCTCCTAAATAGATCAGAGTGTCATCGGCATACAGTGAGATGACGTCTTCCCTCGGGCCTCTAACAAATCCCACAATATTAGTGGAGGCTCTGGTGTGGACAGCCAGAAGCTCCAGTGCCAGGGCACATAGTAAGGGCGATAGAGGGCAGCCATGACGGGTGCCCCTGCGTAGCCTAATGGACTCCGATAGTTGGCCATTAACTCTAATTCTGGCGGGCTAGCGTACAATAATTGAACCCAAGATATGAATCTCGATCCCAAACCAAACCTAGCCATAACCTCCCAAAGGTAGGGCCACTCCACACTATCAAAGACTTTAACTGCGTCTAACGAGAAGATGGCCCTGTTACCCTGATTGTCCAAGGGAATTGCAAGTTTAAAAATAGCTTGCATAAGTTATGTGCAGTAGATCTAGTGGGTATGAAGCCTAATTGATTGTGGCGTATTATTTTATGGATACATGCAGCCAGTCTGTTGGCCAGCACCCCAGCCAACAGTTTGACATCAAAGGTAAGCAGTGAGATGGGCCGGTATGAGTCTCAGGCTTCCCAGATTTAAGAGGTAAGGGAACATGTAAGTAGCTAATTTTTTAATTGTCTCGGCTGAATAGGGTGGTGGGATACACATCCCTGCAATAATACAGCGGCTGCCACATATAGTGCACAGTACAAAGACGTATCTACCATCAGTGTCTATAGTAACATCAATAGGGGTAAATGAAGTGCCCTGACAGATCAGGATACTCACTCCCCTAGAGTACGAGGTGTGCACAGCATGGAATTGGAAACTGAACTGTCTCTGCGGAAAGTTCGGTGTCTGGCCAAGGAGACTGTGTGTCTCTTGGAGACATGTAATCGGCCTGCATGTGCTTAACTGTTCTAAGGATAGCCAAATGTTTAACCAGATTGTTCATGCCTCTGACATTCCAGGAGAGGTATTTTAATGTTCCTGCCATTGGGTAATGTGAGGAAAAGTGACTAGGATCTGTGCTGCCAAAACATTACACATCCCAGCACTATCAGGGGGGGTCACCTCGGGTAAAGCCTCTGAAGGCAAGTACCCCGTGCAAAATTAAGGAAGAGTGCATAATTGGGGTGCATACCTCTTATGTGCAGCTAGTTCAAAGAAAGGTTCCAAAAATGTGAATTGGGGCATCATTGTTTCCGTTATGAACAAGTTAGGTCTTGGAGGTGAACAAGAAAGTGACATGGTAGCCAACAGGGCTACAGAACAACAGAACAAACCATAACTGTTAGTCCACATAGGACTGTGGTGGGGCTGCACTGAGGGTTCTGCTGTGGGGTGTGGGAACCTCCGGCAACAGAGCCTCGTAGCGACCAGTTAAAGGTTGAGGGGAACGGGCTCAACGTTATTAGTCTGGTGCGTGAGCAAATAATGTAAATATAGCCTCTGTGTAGCATGGGCTCCACTTTACCAAGAGAAAAAAGGTATCGTGAGGTATCACCCACAGTGTACATGTAGGTAATGAAGATCAGGTAGGTGGAGGATGCCGGGCCTGGGTGTTCCGTAGGGAGCTCACTTCCCTATCCAGCCATTGTGTAGCCATTCCTGGCTTGTCAAAAAAATGGGTTTCTCCCTTGGCCACCACCCGGAGGCGCGCCGGATAGAGCATGGCATATTTAAGATCCAAGGCTCGCAATCTCCACGACAAGAGTACCAGCCTACATTCGGGCCCCTGCCAGGATGGCATCCCTGTCCTTGTAATTAAGGAGTTTGAAGAGGAACGGGCACGGCGGCGCCCCTTGTGGCGGGGGCCGGGACAGCACCCTGTGTGCTAGTTCAACAGCAAACATTGGGGAGGAAGTTTCAGGGCCAAATACCGTAGTAAGCCATTTTTCAATAAAGGTTACAGGATTTTTCCCCTCTATCTTTTCTGGCAGCCCTATGGCTCTGACGATGTTCCTTCTCATCCTATTCTCCAATTCATCCAATCTGGCTGCATGTTGAGAGGTTTGGTGGACAGTCTGTGCTAGGTCTCTTTGCATAGGGGTTATATCATCTTCTATGGAGCTGACTCTCCCCTCCAAGTCAGCGGTCCCCTCTCTAAGCTTTTGCATATCCTGACGTAGATAGGAGAGCTCAGCCTTCACCCCCTTCACCTCATCCGTCAGTGTATTAAGGGATAAATTGCAGGTGTTTACCGCTACAAGGATATCCCTGAGGGTCGGTTCGGGGCCATCAGATGTGACAGGAGTGGAGATTGCAGGGTGATGTACGGGCGCCATGGTACTCACTGTGTCCCAGTCAAAGCCGGATCCGTCTCCATCCTCCAGGGGTGCCGTATCATCCGCCACGCTGACGCCGCCATCCGAAACGTGGATGGACGGTGCTGGTCATCTTTGGGTGGATTTGGGTGGAGGTCCGCGCGTCTTTATACCTCTTAGCCATAGCGATATAAGGAGCAGGTGTTCTCCAGTCGGTGCCCAGGGTACAGGGAGGCTCCCGTGTACTTTTCAGGGGGTGGTCTGGTCAGGATAAGGGATACCTCACAGGATCAGTACAGGATACCCAGCGGAGCTCACAGAGGAGACGTCTGTTCACATCCACCGCTCAGCCACGCCCCCTATTTATATCTCTTTATTACACCTCAGTATATGATGTTGGTGTTTAACTTCTTGTCACATATGTAACGCATATGCATGGCAGCAAAGAGGATCCACACATATGCATCCATGGGTAGCAAATGCTCACTGTGCATTCCCAGTGCAAAGACCAAGCCGTAAAAGACAGTTCTAGTAATGTCCAGGAGTCATGTGACTGGCTCCCGTTCAGGTGACCACTGTGACAGCCAATCACAATGGTCATGTGATCGGGCAGACTTTCCCCCTTTCCCACCCGGGGCATAACGTCCCATTTAAAGGGATGCCGGGACTGGGCAGGAAGGGGTTAATAAATTAAAGGATAATACTAATGACAACAAGGTTGTTAGGGACACAGCTTTTACTATACATGTTATTGCTGATCTCTATATACAGTGGTTGGGGCAATAGGAAGATCATTGGTGCAACCTTGGCACCACCCCCAAATGCCGCACTGTGCCTGGCCAGGCCCTGCTCTCTAAGCAGCAACAGCAGCTTAGCCCCAACTTATAATATCACACTGTTTCCTCTAGATGGCACAATCTGTGCTTGACCCTGACCCTCAGATGGCACACAGGAGGACTCTTATAATTCTGCCACATAGCAAGGCAATGCTAAAACGAAGCAGTGAAAAAGTCTGTGCAGCAGATTTACAGCTTGAACAAATTACTTCTCAGCTGTTCTAAAGTAGCACAGCGATGGGATGAAAACTGATCCTGACTACTTTTCAACAGTGGCGTCACTAGGGTTAGTGTCACCTGGTGTGGTAAAATATGGTGTCACCCCCCCTCGCCCAATTGTTTTTCCAATATAACATAGATACTCAACAAGCTAGTTTCCGGCTGGCAGCGCATGGTCATGGTGCACACCCCAAGCCAGTCCCTGGAAATTATGCGGTCGTTGCTGGCACACCAATCCAGTGTGTTGTCATGGATGGGGTTGATACCATCGAAGTCCGATACGGGGCCGTCTTTAATAGTGATTGAACACTGGGCAAACATTTTCTTGACCTCCATGCAGTTTTGCTCTCCACTGCAACATCCCTTAAAACAAACACACACATAGACTTATCTCAAAAAATGTAAACATAAAGATCTGGTCCACACTGATTAGTCCAGGCTCACAGATTGGTTGATAGAGGTTACTGCACATCATTGCCTCTCACCCATTGGTTGTTAGAGGTTACTGCACATCATTGCCGCTCACCCATTGGTTGCTAGAGGTTACTGCACATCATTACCATTCACCCATTGGTTGCCAGAGGTTACTGCACATCATTATGATTTACCTATTGGTTGCTAGAGGTTATTGCACATCATTGCCGCTCACCCATTGGTTTCTAGAGGTTACTACTCATCACTACCATTCACTCATTGGTTGTTAGAGGTTACTTCACAGCATTACTGCTCACCTATTGGTTGCTAGAGGTTACTGCACATCATTACCGCTCACCGACTGGTTGCTAGAGATTACTGCATATTATTACTGCTCACTGATTGCCTGCAACTCACAGTGTCCTCCTCTGCAAGCTGCTTGGTCCTGCCGTTGCTCTAGTAATCCCCCCCCCCGCTGACAGGAGAAGGGCAAGGAAGAGGGATCCACACACGGTCTGCTCTGTGTGTCTTTGATCTCCATGCTGCTAACCGGAAAAGGGGGGGGACACAGAGGGCTGGCTCCGCCTCACTCCCTGTCAGCTGCTCCGGTCATGACAGAGGGGCAAGCAGGACTGTCTCGGGAGAGCAAGTAGGGGGATTGGCAGCACCTGGCGCTACACTGTGAAACATATTTGTGGGTTTTGATGGTGTCACCCCTCTGGCAGATGTCCATACCCCCATAGTGACGCCACTGCTTTTCAAAGTAGCATTAAACACTCTGCAGAAAGGTCAATGCCAAATGATGTTTTGTACATTTTTATGGCAAATGTGTTTACAGTGTAAATGGTGTTTGTCGCTGTATTCTATTTAAGAGCTGTTGTGTTGGCACACTATAAATAGACTGTACTAAAAGTTTTATCTAGCTAAACAAATACAAACAATTTTATTAACCCATTCGTGATGGAGGGTAAAACAAATGTTAATGCCTGAACATAATTTTGCAATCTTGACATATGTTAGTAAAACTATACATATCATGACAACTACTTTGTGTATCCAGGTGAATTATACCTTGTTTTTTTCAGCACAAATTGGGCTTTCTTTTGGTGGTTAATGGTAACAGGTATTTTTTTAAAATGTAGCTATATACTTCTTGCAATTACCATAACTTACAATCAAAGAACAACCCAAAATAAATTCTCCTGCTCCTGGCGATCACAGTGATACCACATACAGTATGTGTAGGTTATTTGTTGTTTGTACCTGTAGTAAGGCCCAGAAACAATGGTGTACGTTATGTTTTTATTATATCCTACCTAAAACACACAGACATTGACACTAACTGACACTAATACCAATTTAAAAAATGTTTTTAAAAAAAATAAAATAAAATCCTACCCAAAATATGTCTACCCTAACCCTTGACCCTCGCCTTGACCCTAACACTAGGCACTGACTTAAATCAAACCTTGATCTAGATTTTTGTTCTTTATTTTTTACACACTTTTTCATTCACGTCTTCGTCTCCTGCAAGGAGAGGAAGATGCTATGTATCATTCTTTTCATTCAGAGAAGAAAGTAAACACAGGGGCAGGCAGCACAGTGACTGATCACTGTGATAGGCAATTAGAGCCTATCAGAGAGATCAGGTGATCCACAACCGGGAGTCATGGGTCCTGATGGTTAGTACAACACCCGAGTCTTTCAGTGAGAGCCCAGTCTCTGTGCTGCGAGCGCACCAGCACAAAGAAAGGTATGCAGATATGCGGCCTCGTGGATAAAGACCACTTCCGTAAGGCCGCATATTTGTGTACCATTAGTGGGAAGGGGTCACTCAACACACATCATAAAAAAATATCAATAAATGCTGTATTACATGCTGTTCATACTCACTATGAGATTTGTTTTCTGTATTCTACAAAAAACTGGTTGATCCTGCTGTTCTCTATCTCCACCTTCTGTCCATGTCCCAATTTATCTAGGGATTTTGCAGCTGTGGTGTCAACTCTGCACATGCTCAGTTTTCAGTGAGTTTTTATGCCGAGCATTTCCTCTCTATCACATCTGAGCAGGCCATGTGACTATAGAGTCACACATATGGCCATATACACAGTTGTAAATGTCAGCCCACTTCCTCCCTCCCTCCTCCTCCTTGCCTACTAACCAGTTAAACTGGGGGTGGGATATTACATGTAGATTAATGGTGGCTTCACCTCCCTCTTATTCTAAGACACAGACTGGATGGGCGTGACATAGCCTGTAACTGGCAGAAATCCACCTACACCATGTTATTGCCACAAAATAATAAAGATTTGATTCCATATATATATTTGTATGACAATTTAAAACAGTTTATTGATATTAATTATTTATTCTTACTCTGTATTCCAAAGGTGTTTTTTCTTTTGAACATGTGTCCAGCAGCAGAGGAATAGAAGCTCCTCCTGCTTATGTTCCTTGCAGACAGGCTGGGAAATATCTGGGTCATGTGACAGCTGTATATCGATTAGGGAAAAGGTACTTAGAATTTCTTTTAATTAAAATAATTACAGCATACCTCCCAACATTTTGAGATAGGGACAAGGGACACCTATTAGCAAAAGTATGTAGGCATAGGACACCCCCCTGCCACGCCTCCTTAACCACATCATATGACGTCCTCAGGATAACCCACAATCGCGCGCAGTGATCGGTGGTGCCGTGGGTCAGTCTGACCCACCGCATTACCGACCGAGGTAAAAGGCTTCCATCGGAAGCCTTTTACCATGTGATCAGACGTGACCAATCACGGCTGATCACTGTGTAAATAGGAAGAGCTGTTTATCAGCTTTTCCTCTGCTCAAGTCTGCAAATCTGAGCAGTGGAGAGCCAATCGGCTGCTCTCCTGATGGGGGGGAGGCTGTGCTGAACGTTTATCAGTGCAGCCCCGCTCAGGATCACCCCACTGGACCACCAGGGGGCCGTCCAGGACCACTTGGGAGAGGATCTGGAGGCTGCCCAGGGACCACCAGGGAGCCCCCACTAGCCCACCAGGTAAGGGCAATACAGTGCACTGTAGGGATGGCACTGTGCCCATATGTGATGCCTGCCTGCCAGTGCCATCCCTAACAATGCTCTATGCACCAGTGCCCACCAGTGCCATGTACCAGTGCCCATCTGTGCCGCCTATCAGTGCCCATCTGTGCCACCTATCAGTGTCCACCATTGCCACCTATCAGTGCCCAGTGCCGAGTGCCCATCAGTGCCACATATCAGTGCCACCTATCAGTGCCTGTCAGTGTTGCTTATCAGTGCCACCTATCAGTGCCCATCAGTGCTACATATATGTGCTCCATCATCAGTGCAACCTTATCAGTGTCAATCTGCACTGCCTCATCAGTGCCCGTCAGTCTAGCCTCATCAGTGCCCATCAGTGTAGCCACATCAGTGAAGGAGAATATGTACTTATGCATTATGCATTTACAAATGCAAGAATTTAGAAATTGGATGAAAGGTTTAGCACTGGGAAACACTTTTTGAAAGATAATTAGTGCATTTTATATACAACTATATAGATCAGACCAAATTGAGGGACAAATGAGTAGGAAAGAGGGACAGATGGACTTTGTTCCAAATCAGGGACAGTACCTACAAATCAGGGACAGTCCCTCCTAATCAGCAACGGTTGGGAGTTATGACTACAGTGCCATCATCCACATACAGAGATAGAAGGGACAATGTAAATTAAACAGTGTATGTTAATGAACAATACCTTTTTGGATGTGTTTCTTCTGTTATAAATCTTCAAGTATCAGGTGGGTTATTATCGAAGCTGCTGCAGGCATATCCTGATACCACACTGATATGGCCACACCAACTTTTTGCCACGATGCACTATGCATGCCAAATTCTGCTCCTTTAAAATTTGTCGTTCCTTGTCAACTTCAAAAGTTGGGAGGCATACATATGGTATAGGTGCCTTTTTGAAGACAATGCCTTTTTGATGTGACATGCTATAAAATGCTTTTTGTTAATCTTTCAGTGTGCTCTCTAAAATTACATATGGTGGTGGTGTCTGCCTTACAACTCACACTGTACTGGCAGGTGGCCATGTTAGTCTCCTTGCGACTGTATAGGAAACTATTGTACAGCTGCAGCAGGCTCCACCATAATAGAGTGAAACTTAAACCTCTAGTAGCTTCAATTATACTCCAAGAAATTCCCACTCCTCTCTACACATGCAAAAGAAGTGTGAGACCAAAGACATAAAGCACATCTGTGTGTGTGAAGGAATGACTGGGAATTGTTGTGTGCAAGTTACCAAGCTGCACATTGTGTCTTCACATTGTGTGTCTGGGGGTCTGTGTGTTCACACTCCACTGGCTTTTATGGGGGCAAATCACATTGTATTCGTTAGGGATATTCTTCAAAGAGCGCTTAAGCCAATATTTCAAAGTAATGAAGCAGCCTTACACCTTAGAATCCCCTTAATAAATATATAATAAATATTACCATATCACAGAAATTGAATAAGGAATTGGACTTGGAATGCCATTTCTAGCTACTAATGCTACCCAGGAGACGCTCGGTCTCACAGGGACTGTAATTCTTTCCTCCTAACCAGCACTGACAATGCACTTTGCCTCAAACAAATTGACTAGTTCGTGCATATGTAACAAGAGAACGGAGACAGGCATAAATAGAGATAGAAATTTACATTGTGAAGAGGCTTCCTGCCTTTCACACCTTTAATAAGCAGTATCATGTCAGAAGCTATTAGCTACCACTCTATAGATAGATTGTGCTGAGAACGATAACAGGAAAATAACAGACACAGATAGAGAGACATGTGGCATCCATAGACGGCAGATCTCTCAATGAAATTGATGAGCAGTGCCAGACTTGATCTGCATTTTTTTTATCATGGACCTGCTCCAACTTTTCTCTGTGATGCAGGTGACATCAAGTATGGCAAACAGGCATTAGAACTATTGTTCCCATCCTTTGGAATACACAGATTAACTGCAGAAATTACCCAGCATGTATTTTCTGAATGCCTGTTACTGCTGTTTCCTTTGCACTGCCTAACTAGATCTTCTTATGCCTAGGTAGGCCACGTCAACTTCTAGGCCAGGGGTCTCCAAATTTTCTAAAGGAAGGGCCAGTTTACTGTCCCTCAGACTTTAGGGGGGGGGGCAGACTTTTCCCAGTGGGAGTAAACAATGACCGATCTTTGGTATTAGAGGGAGAAATAGTTGGTGTCAGTGGGGGGAAATGTGCCCCAATGTTGGTGTCAGTGGCAGGAATTATAGAAGACAAAGAAAAAAGAGAGAGAGACAACACTAGACAAGAAAAGACTAAACAAGAATATAGTTGGTAGGTATCTGTAACAATGATTGGTTTGAAAAAAGGCAGCTAAGGCAATCCAGTTAATATGTATTAATACATCTAAGGTCAATGTAAATACCTGGCAGATGCATTTATAATCCCAAGGACTGTACAAAAGACAAAAGGGTTCTTCTGTCAGTGTAGAGCGTATTTTTTTATGTGGTTAATAATAGGCAGAGGCATAAAATAACAATCTAAAAGTGGAACTGATTGAATTTGGAAGCGGTTCTACTGGAGCACTTGCATATTATAATTGAATATTATGGCAACTTTTTTTTTTTTTTTTTACTTTTTGTTGACGGCTTTGTACTTTGGTCATTGGGTGGCCAGTGATGATGCAATTCTCAGGCATGCAAGATGGGGCTGCATCATCTCACCACTTAGACTTACTGTACTTTAAATTGTGTATGTTCTGCAGACAGTATTAGTAAAAAATAACACATTTTTGGTTAAAAGGGAAAGGAGACTTTCTTTATTTTGTTTTCTTCCGAAGAGACCTGCAAATTGTCCAGTGTCCAGTTCCGCTGTAAGAAGAAACATGCAGTTTTCCGTTTAAAGTTTACCTAAGTAAATTGCTTCATACCAGATCGTTATCAGAAAAATCATGTTTTAGATGTTTTTCATTGACAGTCTTTTTACATATGTGTTTTCCATGTTAAATGAATTGCTAATGCACAATACCCATGCTTATTTCCTGTAATTGGAAACATGATTTTGATATTATTGGCTTGCATCACATCTGTTTTTTTAATATTAGATTTTTTGCTAAAGTAAATTGTTAATGGGTAAAGAGGAACTGCAGCCAACCTCCCCATTTTTTTTTTGCCCTGCTTAACTGATGGTGGGATCTGCACATTTAAGATACTCACCCATCCAATGGATCCAGCATCATCTCATGCCCAGCAACAGCTCCGTCCTACGCCCTCATATTCTCTCTGACGCCATCAAGAGACCCGCCAGCTCTTCTAGGTTCATCGAGTTGGCCTCTCGATGATGCGGCAATAGGCTCTCCCCCTCCTCCTGTTCCTCAATGAAAGGCTATGCCTCCTGGGGTATGTGACGTACATATCTCAGAAGGCATAGCAGGCAGTGTGCACGTAATTCACCTAAGGCAGGTGACGTGGATGGGGAAGCGGCAAGACTTTCAGTAAAAAACAAAAAGACATAAACAAAAGCAAAAAAGAAAAAGCCCTATTCCTGCAGAGGAATGGAGGAAGGGTGGAGAGGCGGGATCTTCCTCAAGAGGGTGAAGGTCCACTTTAAGGAATGATGTTTCATACATAAGATCTCATAGTCTGAGGACAACTGTCTTTACCCACTTCCCTCTAGCCATACTCAAATATGCAGCCTCTTGGCAGGTGGGCTTTAATGCCGAGCAGCCGCATATATGCTGCCCTTTGTAAACACATTACCTTGCCGAGAGTGCCCTTCCTCTCCCAGGTACCGGAAAGCTCCCGATGCATATTTGTGATTGGGAACTTTCCAGTCATGTGACTGTTGTGACAGCCAATCACAGCAGTCACATGATCGGAATACCGCCTCTGCCTCCCGGCATTTAGAGACTCTTAAAGGCCTGGGAGGCAGTGGCAGGGAGGGGTTAAGAAACCTTAAAAGAGAAGTTTGGGGATATTTTTTTTTTTCAATCATATCATGGATGCAGTATCAGTCCAATGCTTCATCTGTCCCCTGCCAGAACTGAGCAATCAAACACCGCTGATCGCTTGGTTTGCAGTGCTCTGTGAGCAGAGAGCTAGTGACTGTCAGTCACTGTCTCTCTGCCTCCCCCCCACGCACTCACTGGAGCACTGGGCTGTAGGGATGGGGTGGGAGCGGCTGACTCAGGCTCTCAGTGGCTCACTGAGAGGCTGAGCCGCAACTAGGTGGATCCCGAGCATATGGTCAGGATCTTTCCCCAGCCTGGACCGGCTCTGTGATGTCAGCTGACAGCGGGCTTCAGCCTGCTTCCTGCTGAAAACGGGCCACAAAAGTGCAGAACGGATCCACAGGAGAAGTACAGCCAAACAAGCTTTGACTGTACTACTTCTTTAACCACTTTAATACAGGGCACTTTTACCCTTCCTGCCCAGGCCATTTTTAAGCTTTCAGCGCTGTCACATTTTGAATGACAATTGTGCAGTCATGCCACACTGTAACCAAGTGAAATTTTTATTGTTTTCTTCACACAAATAGAGCTTTCTTTTGGTGGTATTTAATCACTGCTGGGGGAAAAAAAAAAGAGACTGAAAATTTTGAAAAAAAAAAAGGTTTTCTTAGTTTTGTCAGTAAATTTTGTAAATAAGTCATTTTTCTCCTTCACTGATGTGTGCTGATGAGGCAGCACTGAAAGGCTGCACTGATGGGCACTGATGAGGTAGCACTTATAGGCACTGATGAGGCAGCACTTATGGGCACTGATGAGGAGGCACTAATATGCTGCACTTATGGGCACTGATGGTGGCATGGATAGGTGGCACTGGTGGGCACTGATGTGTGGCACGGGTGGCACTGATCGGCACTGGTGAACACAGATAGGCAGCACAGATAGGTGTCTCTGATGGGCACTGATGGGTGGCACTGATGGACATTGATGGGCGGCATTGATAAACAGCAGTGATGGGCATTGATGGGCAGCACTCATAGCCAGCACTGACTGGCATCAACTAATGGGCACTGATTTCTGGAATTTGTGGGCACTGATTGTTGGCACTGGTGGGCACTGATTGCTGGCACTGGTGGGCACTTGGGGGCACTGATTGCTGGCACTGGCTGTTGGCACTGGTGGCACTAATGGTAATCAGGGCCTGATTATATCCCTAGATGTCCTCTGCAAGGAGATACCGCTGATCAGCTCTCCTCACTACACACAGCCAATCACATGGTTAAGGAGCTGCGGCACTGATCTCTGGGCCCACTGAGACGAGGACCAACCCGGGCAGGGCTATCAGTCTATCTGACCTAAGACCGTGATCGGCACGCCACGCGCCCCCTAGGGTGTGCAGGAGCGTGCTTTCTGGGATCACGTCATATGATTTTGTCCCAGAACGAGAGCTGCACCACCCCGCCATTTGACGGTGGGTGGGCGGCAAGCGGTTAAGCTAACCATACATGTTTAAATTTGTTAGGCTAATTGGTAGAAATCAATTGATCCAATATCCACATAAACAGCGTGGATGGAGTAAACCCCCCTGCCGACTATTTTATTGTAACAGCTAGAACCCAAGAGACTGCCTAAATACCTAAACAGCACCCGAATGGATGCAGTCACTGTTTGGCCTGGCTCCTTCGACCATTTTAATTATACCTTGAATAATAACTGTTACAGTTACAAACATGTTTATGTTAGCTCTCAACTGAACTGTCAAGCCACCAAATGGCTGGTGTCATTGCTAATCACATGTGCAGCACCATGGCAACAGGAGATCAAACAGAGGCTAAGATGGCAGCTTCCTTAGCTATAAAGAAGGGGTCTCAAACTGGCGGTCTTCCAGCTATTGCGAAACTACAAGTCCCATGAGGTATTGTAAGGCTGACAGTTACAAGCATGACTCCCAGAGGCATGATGGAACTTGTAGTTTTGCAACAGCGGCAGGGCCACCAGTTTGAGACCCCTGCTATAAAGGATAGGAGGGTTTACTTCCGCAGTGACAGGATTTGAAATGGCACTGGATGTTTTCTTAAAATAAATGATATCCGGAGTTATCATTTTAAAGGACTGTATGATGATATTACTGCCTGGCATCAAATATGAATTTTTGAAAACACCTTGCAGTGGAATCGTCCGGTTTAATCAGAGTTCTGGGGGTTTTTTGCCTTTCCCTAGTCAAGAACTTACAGAATTTGATTGGAAATGTGATTTTTTTTTAAGTGCCTTTTAACTATATTAGGAAAGAATAAAAGACAAAATGAAAGAGTGAAAGACATAAATACGAGAGAAAGAAAGATATTGCGATGGAAAGAAAGAGAGTGAAAAAGAGAGAGAGAGAGAGAGACAGAAAAAAAAAGAAAGAACACATGAAGGAGAGAGAAAGAATGGAAAATCAATACACAAAAAGTAGAAGAGAAAGCACAAAAGAGAAAGAAAAAAAGAAAGAAAGAACAAACTTGAGCCTCAATGCCAAAGCAGATGACTTGCAATACATGTTTACCTCTGCGGATACTTGGTGTATGACATTTGTAAGTCAGTGAGTAAATCATGTAGCACAGAACCTTTGTTAAATCCAAATCCTTGTCCCTCTTTTCAGCAAAGCTGCATGTGTTTGGTGTCTCTATGGAAGAGGATGTTCTTTAAACACACAGGGAAGGAGAAGTGGAAATGTCGCATATAGCAGCCAGTCATCTTGCAAGTGTCATTTTATTACAGCAAGTTTAAAAAGAGGAAAGCGAGGCCCTAAATTGCTATAAATATTACCTAGAGCTTTCTAGAATAGCCCTGTTAGCCGGGTGAGCGGTGTGTGCTGCGTTAGAGGCTGTCCCCTCTCTTCAGTCTTTCAGGGTGATGTGGATCAGCAGGGGAGCATTAGATGGAGGACCGCACTGTCACTGCCTGAGAGAACATCCCATGTGTCTGGATTGTGAAGGATTGTGTGGCTGAGAAGGGGAGGGGGAGGTGGGAAAGAGGGTTTGGTTAGAATAGGGGAATAATTCCGTGAAGGACATTACATCCCAAGCAAAGCTCTTCCCCCACCTTTCCATGAATGCTGCGTATCTCTTCAGACATAGTATCAGGCCGGCGTATAGAGCGGCGCAGTAAAGATGAGTTATGCGCTTGTGACAGGCTGCGAGATCTGATGATGGAAATGTTAATGGCCGCTCGCTGCCTTGCTTTATGGCCGCTGTAATACAGACTTCAATCATAAAAAGCATCGCCCTACATTTTAATGGCCCTCATCATCCTCTCTCCTCTGCCTATATCCCACAGATAAATCACGCCCAGCACTGCAAATGAACAACCCGTCTGTGGACGCCACACTCTAGCTTCCGATTGGCTTCAGCCAGCTACGCCATGGCTTGGGGGAAGACGGATCTTGGCGCAGCTTTTTTTTTTTGGTTCATTGTTACAATGTCTTTTGGACTTTGCGTGTTTAAATTTCTTATTGAATATTGCAACTAGCTACAGGTGTAACTTGTTAAAGGGACAGTTAATGTAGGGTATATCTTGGTTCATATAAAGGAATTGACGTTCATGTATTATAGATACAAAAAAAACTCCCAAAAAATCCTAGGATGGTGGAAACTGATATATCCTAAAACACAGGCAAGTTTGTACCTGTCTAGTAATCAAAAAAGAGGAGTGCTTCCAAATGTAACCGATAACCCTTCTGTGGCCTATAATGGCTGACAACAAGAGGATCTTCTATATAAAAACATGTGGGAGAAGGTCTGCTTCCAGCAACTCAGAGACGTCAGGACAGTTCTAAATACTTATTCACTACTTGTTATTCTCCAGTAGGTTTGAATTTGATTGATTGCTATGAAATCTCTCAGACAACACTTCCTTAATGCTGGCCATTCATGGATCAATCTAGCGGTTTGGTGAAACGATCAACAACATTTCATCATTCCCATCAAATCTAGTAATTATCAATCAATTTCAACTACCATTTGAATAACTTTCAAATGTATTTTAGAAGTCAGAGATTAAAATAATAATTCCAACTGCTTTTAAAGGCTAAGTTCACATTTTCCAGAGAATAGCCTGTGCAGTCAAGGAACCCCAGCTGTGCAAAATGTTCTTTAACCACTTGCTTACTGGACACCTAAACCCCCTTCCTTCCCAGGCCAATTTTCAGCTGTCACTATTTGAATGACAATTGCGTGGCCATGCAACACTGTACCCAAATTAAATTTTTATCATGTTTTTCACACAAATAGAGCTTTCTTTTGGTGGTATTTAATCACTGCTGGGTTTTTATTTTTTGCTAAAAAACAAAAAAAGACCAATAATTTTGAAGTAAAAAAAAAACAGCTTCATAATTTGTTATACAATTTCTCAAACAGGTATTTTTTTCTCCTTCATCGATGAGCACAGATGAAGCTGCACTGATGGGCACTGATAAGCACTGATAAGGCAGCACTGATGGGCACTGATAGGTGGCACTGATGGGCACTAATGAGACGGCTCTGGTGGGCACTGATAGGTGGCACTGATAGGTAGCACTGATGGGCACAGCTGGGTGGCACTGATAGGCACTGGTAGGTATTACTAATAGGCAGCACTGATAGGTGGCACTGATGATGAGGTACTGACGGCACTGACTGGCAGCACTAATGGGCACTGATAGGTGGCACTGGTGGGCAGTGATAGGTGGCACTTGTGGGCACTGATAGGCAGCATTGATATGCACTGGTAGGTGGCACAGGTGGGCACTGGCAAGTGGCACTGGTGGGCACTGCTTAGCAGCAGTGGGTGTTCTTGTGCAGGACCGATGCCCCTCTGACAGAAGCCGGTAATCGGCTTTTTTTTCTCCTCACGCTGTGAGCGCAAAGAAAGAAAAGCTGATTACGGTCTTCTGTTTACTTCACATGATCAGCTGTCATTGGCTGATCGCAGAGCGCCCTGCCCGCCCCGCAGGGGGTGCACAGGCAGCGAATGCTTGGGAGGACATACATGGATGCCATCCCAGCAATTTAGGCCCATGTTGTAGCCATCTTTCGGCTATAGCGCAGGTGTGAGGAGGTTACTTTTATTGCAGTCTATGCAATCAACTACAGCAACACTGACATTTATAAAGAAAAAAATGACAGCTTCCAGTCACTTTGTAGTCACAAAGTAGCAGGGGATTCCCTTCATCTATACCAGACCTTTATCCTAGAAGCTAATAGGGAATCCCCCCAGGCCCTTCAAGTCTGGTATGGATATTAAGAGGGTTCCCCCGAACAAAAATCAAGGAAAAACGGTAACGCAAAAATCCAGGTAAGAGGGATGAACAACCATGCACCTTCCCCTCCTCACACCATACCAGGCCACATTCTTTCAACACTGAGTGGTAGCTGACAAGGGGGGAACCCTCTGGCAAAGCACTTTGTCTCCATGTTGATGAGGACAAGGGCCTCTTCCCAGTCTGCTGGGAGGGGAACTTATCAGAATTGGGAAGCCCTCTTTAACAATAAGGGAGCCCCCAATTACCACCCCTAAGTAAGGGGTACATAGTACTTTATTAAAAAAAAAAATTCTTTCACCGGGTGAGCCCACACCCCCACAACAACCAGTCCAGGGTTGTGGGGAAGAGGCCATTGTCCTCATCAGCATGGAGACAAGGTGTCCCCATGTTGAAGTCATGTGGTCTGGTATGTTTCAGTAGGAGAGGGGCAGGTCTTTACTGGATGGATGATGTCCTGGTATAGCATTTAGAGAGGGAGCGCATGCTTTTTTCTTGATTTTTCAGTGGGATTCCCCCTTAAAATAAAAACCAGATTGAATTTTGAGGTGACCTCAAGTGTTATTTTGTGTGGGGTATCCCTTAAAATTGCTTCCAGACCTTAAAGGCTTGCTATGAATTATGGGAAAACCTCCACCCCATTTAATATAACTATCACCAGCTCCTTTGCTGGTGTAGCCAGGAGCCTAGTGTTATAATCCTGGCAATAATGATGTTCCAGCCAGTTTATTAGTTGGTGGCTTGAACTGTGCTAGAGAAATGCATTATGGGGGTTGTAGTGTGCTTTCAAGGATTATTATCAGACTGTGCTGCAGGAAAACTGCATTTCCCTTCAGACTGTGCTGCATAGGAAGGTTTCTGGGAGAAGGGGTGCCTCATGGGACAGTCTATTTAAACAGAGGGTGCAGCCTGGCATGCTCTCTCTGGACGGTGGCGATCAATCAAGTGAGACCCTGTGTGTCCTGGCAGCTGAATTGCGGCCTACTCACACAGCCCTTGCAGTCTGCAACTGTTCAGTGCTTAAGCGGATGATCTACCAGTGGAGCTTATTCCTGAGACTTGCGGGCAGCTAAAGCGATCGATCCGGGAGAACTGCAAGGAGGGAGGCAGTGAAAGCTGATTTCGGGAGCCAGAGGGCTGGAGTGTCATCATCATCATCATCTCCAGTCTCATCATTACCATCATCCAAGCAGGAGGGTTCATCTTCTACAGTCATTGTTCCTGTTGGGTGAGTGGGCTAAGGCCCATCAATACAGCACTGAACACATATAGTCCAATCCCACATACTTGTTGCTAATGAAGATTTAAGCACTAACACAGAACAGGAGAAACTGGAGTATAACTATTTAAGTTTTTTTTTTACTGGATTGCTGTCAGCTCTAGCTTTATTACAAAGTCAGTGATCACTGTGAAGTTCTTTATTTTACTGCAGTTAGATTATTTCACATCACTTTTGTGCAGCTACTGCTACAGTCACTTTCTGTGTACCTATCATCTAAATGAAAGAGCCAGGTGAATTTATCTGGGCCCACAAGAAACCTAGACTTCCTCACTCCCAGTTATCTTTACCCAAACATTTTGGAGGACTTGCACTACCAGATATACGAAAATACTATCGAGCAACTCACTTGAGTAGGGTCATAAACTGGTGCCACCATTTAGACCTCAAACTGTGGGCGCAAATAGAACAGCAACAAACAGACATACCCTTGAAAAGAGCACTCTGGTGCTATCATAATTTACCCCCAGAACTTAAAACGCACCCGCTGATTGGCAACACCCTTTCTCTTAGTTGGCAATTCTCTAAACAGAGGCATCTTACATCTGCTGAATCCCCTCTATACCCCATTCTAGACAACCCGCATTTCCCATCTGGCCTCCGAACACGGGAATACCAAACTCTACAACTCTCAGGCCGTAACCAGGCTGCTGACTTTATACATATAGACCATTGGCCCACTACTGCAGACCTGACAAATGCCAATGGCCCTTATCACCTCCCATTCTGGCCGGCCCTCCGACTACACCATTTCCTCCATTCTCTCCCTAAACCCATAGGATTCAACCCTGCTGTCACGTACCTGGTGGTAGAATCTGCCGAGGACAGCCTCTCTTACAATCCTGACTCAGGAACCCCTGTTATAATGAACAGGAGGCTCAAGAGTGCAGAATGGCACGAGTGCTTGACTGGAACACAGGTGCGGTGGTCACAGGCAGGGCTGGAGATGCAGCTAGCTGGAGCAGAGGAGGGACTCCGGGAAACAGCTGACGATAGCCCTGTCCGGCTGAACCAAGCAGGTGATGTTGGATGAGAAGACCAGAGACAGACTGAATCAGACAGCAGGCAGGCGGATCAGGAACCGAGGAGCAGGCAGAAGGATGGTCAGAAACAGGCCGGGTCGGCAATGGGCTGGCAGCGTGGTACCAAGGAGCAAGCAAAAGGATCGTCAAGGAAAGCCAAAGGTCAGGGCAGGCAGATAGCAGCGGTGTCAGGATCAAGCCGGTAGATCAAAAGAACAGGTACAGCAGATAGACAGGTAACAGGAATCTCAGGAACGTTGTAGACCAAACGGCATTGATCCCATGTCACTGTCCGGTTTAAATAGCCCCTTTGGCGCCAAGAACAGTTACGGACGGGAATGCGCGCGAACGTTTGTGCCGTCTGTTCGTTCGTGCACACGCCTGCGCACCGTGTTTCTTCTTATGGAAACACAAGTTCTCCGTCTTTCCTGACATGTGCACTCACGACACTTGAAGAGTATTGCTCGGACACAGACATCCTCCCAAGAACCTTGTCCAAGACCTATGCTATGTTAAACACCCCAACTGAACAACCACACCTGGCCTGCGTGGCAAAATGGGAAGCAGATCTCACTTGTACCTTTACGGCGACCCAAATACAAAATATTATTCGCTTCTCTCTGAAATCATCGGTATGTACCAAAGTCCAGGAAACAAACTTTAAGTTGCTAACCAGATGGTATTATACAACCGTTAAACTCCGTAATTGTTACCCTACCACATCTGACCAATGCAGGCAATGCTGGGAGAACAGAGGAACGTTGCTCCACATATTTTGGACTTGCCCCAAATTAATGACATATTGGACGACAGTTCGTACCGGCGTTCAGAAATTTACAGAATACCAGATACCATGGGACCCCTCCTTCTTTCTCCTCCACGTTTCAGACATATCCTCTAAGGTTTACAAAAAATCTATTTTATGATACCTCCTAAATGCAGCCAAGGCCTGTATCCCACTTCATTGGAAAAAAATACACCCTCCACCCATAGCAGGATGGTTGCATAAAGTTCATTTGCCTTTCCCCCCACTTAGTAGGTCCATTACTTGCTAAAAACTTGGCATTCTTAATTCACCTCTCCTCTATAGAGCAAGTTGAATTTACGTGTATCTGTGATATATAACTGAGTTATACCAGTTTATCTACAGACAACTAAGTTATTCCAGTTTACCTGTAGACAACTAAGTTGTTGTCACGTACCTGGTGGTGGAGTCTGATTGTGCAGAGGGCAACCTCTCTTACGGCCCTGGTTTGGAAACCCCTGATAGAGGAAACAGGAGATTCCGGAGCGCAGGGGGGCACAAGGGCTGGCGTGGATGCAGATGGTGTTGTGAAGATCCTCCAGGAGCTCGTGCGGACAGAAGAGTGGTGGTGCAGGCCGGGTCGGTATTAGGCAGGCTAGTGCGGTACAAGGGAGCAGGCAAGCGGGTCGTCGGGTGCAGGCAGGGTCGTTAATAGGCGGGCGGCTGAGGTACAAGAGGGTTAGGCAGAGACGTGGTCGTAGGCAGGCAGAGGGTCGGTACAGGCAGAGTTCAATCACAGTTCAGGCAACCCGGGTCACAGATACAGGAAGACTGGAAAAACAGGTCACAGGAACTCATTAACACACTGTAGAACGGACAGCACTTGCTACAGGAAGCACACTGTTTAAATAGAGCTGCCCGGCACCGCCTCCTCTGGGAGCGTGAGTCCATAAATAGGTTCTCCTTAAGTTGGTGTTTTGGTAAGCATTTATTCTGAGGTAGTATGGAAAAATGTACCTGCAGGTCAGTTTTTACTGGAATTTGACTACTTACAGCACTTACATTTATGCATGTTCCCATCTAGTGGTTAGAAAGGGAAAAATGAACTGTGACTGAACATAAAATAGCATATGTTGCCACACAAAATCATTTTCAACGTTTTTTCAGTCATGGCACCCTTTAAAGGTATGCACAATCTGGAGACACCCCAGACTAAGATGTAACAAAACATATATTTTACTTATCAGTGGGAAGCCTTAGCCTGGGATGGTGCATACAAATGCCTTTATGGAATTAATTTCACATCAGAAGCCCCATTTAACATCAGAGTTCCTACCATCACATTAGAGGTCCTCCCATCACATCAAAGTCCCTGTTCACATCGGAGTCCCCCTATCACAGAGCCTCCAATCACACAGTCTACCAATCACAGGCCCTGATCCAGGACAGACTGTGTTCTGTGCTCATAGCACCCCAGGGGAACCCAAACAGTGCCTCATGGTGCCACAACACTGTCATTGAGAAACACTGCTCTAGATACAGGAATCTAGGGTAGTCAACCATAAAACTGTACTTCCTTTTGAAATACTCAGCAATCTTTAACTGCAACACATGATACTGAAACTCTATCTGTATTAAATAATTTAATAAATTAATAGATGTGAATCATTATTAAACAACAATTGGGAATCAACACAAGGTTTTGTCTTGTAGAATGTGAGCAACTTTGACTATTCGGTGCAAAATTACATGTTTTCTTAATAACACCACTGACTTTTCGCAGATTTTCACCTTCAACACACTCCATTGCTGCTTCGTTGGTTTGACAGAGACCTAAAAATACCTGTTCTTTCCAGCTATAGGGAAGTATATGACCCTTTTCCTTCCACTCAAGATGCAGTCCTTGGGCCTGAGTGGTCAATCACCAGGCCCAAACCCTGTCATGTGAGGGAGAGGAGGTAACTAACCTTATATAAGCTTCAGCACAGATTAACAGCCAATTTACACATGGATGGTGGGTGAGAACAGGGAAGTTTTCAGTATATAACTGGAATAAGAAGAGACCGATTTAATTTAAACTTCAGCTTGATTTTTTCTTTTTTTAGAATAGGGTAGGTAGGAGTTCAAAGCTCTATAACTCTTACTATGCACTCCATAACACCTCTGTGAGGAGAATGAGGCTGCTGGCATACACAGCAATAAAAACCTGTCCAGGGTTTTGACCTTTTCACTAAAAACTTGTACTAAAAATGTGTTTTTGTTGCTGCCTCTATCCTCACTGGAGAGAGTTCCCATCACCTGTCTCTCTGCCTGGTCACTGGAACAGAAAATGAGGGAATATCTACCCAATACGAACACAGACTGCAGTAAACACCCAAAAATGGTTTTAACATTTCCACTACTCATATTTAAAAAAAAAAAACATTGCTAAAATCATAATACTTTCTATACTCTGACAAGTTAATTCCAGTTCCTGTTCCTGTTTTGATGTACTCAGAAGGCTGCATGTGTTTTATGGATGCCTGAATTTGTTATTAAAGCACTCTATAAATACTCTTCTTCTTAGATTACAGCAGGAGTCCCCAACCACCGGGCCGTGGCCTCTGTGCCGTCGGGCCGTGGGTGAGAGGGCAGGTGGCATGAGAGAAGATTTATGTGGGCAGGTGAGAGAGCCGGGCTGGCAGATGAGCGAGCCGAGTGGCTGGGCATGCAGATGAGAAAACCGGGTGGACAGGCGGGCAGATGAGAAAACCGGGTGGACAGGCGGGCAGATAAGAGAGCCAGGCAGGCGGGAAGGTGAGAGAAACAAGCAGGCGGGCAGATGAGAGAGCTGGGCAGGCAGCAGATTAGAGAGCCAGGCAGGTGAGAGAGCAGAGAGATGACATCATCTCTCACCGCCCACCCTACATCAACGCAGTTCTGCCCTCACTGTGCAGCCGTGGGTAGCAGAGAGATTACATCATCTCTCACTGCCCGCCTTCACTTTGGGACACAGCCAATGCATCTCATGTGCTAAAAAGCTGGGGAGAGAAGCTTCTTTCTCTGCTGTCACTGTTACCTGGTGGCGGGCAAGCTGCATTTGGTGGCAAGTGACAATTTAAATCTGGAGGCAGGTGATGTGGCAAGTGACATGGCAAGTGACAAGCTGCATCTGAAGGCAGGTGATGTAAAAAGCTGCATCTGGTCACAGGTGACGTGGCAAGTGACAATCCGCATCTGATGGCAGGCAACATGGGAAGTGACAAACTGCATCTGGTGGCATGCAACGTGGCAAGTGACAATTCGCATCTAGTGGAAAGCAACATGGCAAGGGGCATGGCAAGTGACAAGCTGCATCTGAAGGCAGGTGACGCGGCAGATGACAAGCTGCATTTGGTGGCAGGTGATGTGACAAGTTGCATTTGGTGGCTGGCAACATGCTAAGTGACAATCTGCATCTGGTGGCAGGCGATGTGGCAAGTGACGTGGCAAGTGACAAGCTGTATCTGATGGTAGGCGACTTGGCAAGTGGCAAGCTGCATCTGAAGGAAAGTGAAGTAACAAGTGACAAGCTGCATCTGGTGGCAGGTGACATGACAAATGACAAGCTGCATCTGGTGGCAGGCGACTTGGCAAGTGACAAGCTGCAATCAAAGGCAGGTGACGTGACAGGCTGCATCTGGTGGCAAGTGACAAGCTGCATCTGGTGGCAAGTGACGGAGGCAGAATGACTTTGCATTATGGTGAGTTGAACTATTTAATTTTATATTACAATGTAATAATAGAAATAATGCACTTCAATCAACCATGGTGCTGTGATAATTGAAGCGCCAACACCAGCCACTGCCCCAACAAATTACCAGGAAAAAAACGCACCCCCGGCCTTGGCATAATTTTCTTCCACGTAGCCAGTCCCCGGTGCCAAAAAGGTTGGGGACCAGCCGCTGGATTACAGGACACTAGATTGGTGAGAAAGATGTCTCTCCTCTCTCTACATCAGACTGCACCTTTTCTTTCACTTCCTGGTGAGCGTGCAATGTCGTTAAGGCACCATTCATATTTGAGCGATTTTCTGTTTGAAGCTTGTAGCTCTAAAACACTCAACTCAAATCCCATTCATTTCAATGGCCACTTTTCACATCTGAGAGTTCAGTCACCTGAAGCAAAACACCTGAAGCTCAAAAAATACATGAGCTTCTTTTTCGTTGAGTATAAGCGTTTTTGACCCCATAGACTTCAATAGAAACTGACTTGAGCGTTTTCTGCTCAAATAGCAGCTCTCCGTCCCTAATTTCCTCTCCCTCTACTCCCCCTAGTGCTTTCTATTGGCTTTCTATTGGCTAAACAAAAACGCCTGAAGCTGTAAAATGCTTGTAATATGCTTCTAAAACGCTTTAAATAAAAAAGCTTGTAAAAAGCTGCAAAAAAGCTTAAAAACAAAATGCCTGAAAAACCCCAGTAAATTGCTAAGCTCAGGTGTGAATGGAGCCTTGGTACTTGGATACATATGTTTGAGAATGACATACAGTGTTTGCTGACATTTAAGAGGCCTTGCATACTTATTCACTGCCTGGAAGCTGAAGCACAACACGCTTTTTATACTGTAACAGTAGCAGGTGACACTTCTAATACAGCTCTCACGACATTAAAAGAGAAGTATGGGTTTTAAAAAAAAAATTACACTCACCCAAATGGATGTAGCATCGATCCCTGATAAGACTGAGTACTAAGTGATCAAAATCACTCCGTTCTCAGCCTTCAGTGAGCAGAGAGCCAGTGACTGTTAGTCACCAACCTTCTGCTCTGCCCCTCCAGAGCTCACTGGAGAGCAGGGCTCTGCAGGGGGCAAGAGTGGCTGTCTCAGGCTCTCAGTGGCTCGCAGAGAGGCTGAGTCGGGTACCGGTCCAGGCATCTGGGTGCAACCCGACTGTAAAGTCAGGATCGATCCAGACCTTGAACTGGCTGAGTCACAGGAGTACAGAACAAACTGATCTCCTGAGATCACCAGGAGAAGTACAGCCAAAATAGCTTTGGTTTATTTGTTTGGTTTATTTTTGCCACCTGTGTCCCACTGGCTAGATTTAGTGATGGGCACTAATTGGCACCACTGATGGGCACTGATGGGCAGCACTGGTGGGCACAGATTGGCAGCACTGGTGGGCACTGTTGGGACTGCACTGATAATCAGGACACTGATAATCAGTGCCCTGATTATCCGTGTACATGTACCTTTTACACAAGCCAGTTATCGGCTCTCTTCTCCTCATGCAGACATCGCAAGGAAAGGAGTGGCGAAAACCAGCTTCTGTTTACATCCGTGATCAGCTGTGATTGGACACAGCTTATCATGTGGTAAAGAGCCCCTGATTGGCTTTATACCTCAATCTGTGGTCAGCATTGTTAAGCGGATGCTGTGAACACAGAGCGCACCACAGGCGTGCGGCGGGTGCAATCACAGGAAGTGTGCGCGATTGCCCAGTGGTTAATAAGCCTTAACGTGAAACATTAAAAATGTGCAATTGCTTTAAATAACATGCTTGGGGATAACTTAAGCATGGCTCTGAAATTGCACATCTGCAGGATATACTAACGCTAAAGTGACATTTAAAAAAAATTACCTTTTGCTGCTAAATGACATTGAAAAAGCTGACCCAATTCAATGTGGATGGGGGAATCCCCCCTCTGTGTCATTGATTTCTGAAAGCAGGGAGACACCCCACCGTCAGAATACACAGATCAGCGCTGCAACCTATTGCCTGCGATGCTGATAAAGTGAAAATATGCTGACAGGGCAGTTGAACAGAAGTCGATCAGTAGAGCGACTTCTGTTCAACCACAGTGGTCATATACTGTGTATTGAAATTCGGACAGTCCCTGCTGAGCTGGAAGAATTTTGATCCATGTATGGCCATCTTACCTATTCCAATGCACATTCTACCAGAGGGTTGTTTTGTTTGTGAGGATTGGGAATCTCTAATTGAAGTCCCACAGAAAAATGACCCTGGAGATCAGTGTTGGTTCCTCTTCATCCAGGGATTTCACCCAAACATAGAAGGTATTCTTGCAGCACAGGTAAATGGGAAGGTAAGTATTCACTTGCTATTTTTGCTAGATATGGCTATTTTACATGTTGATACTTAAATAGGAACGTCACTCCCCACCCCCTGATTTTTTTCTCTCCTACCCTTTTTTGTTGGGTTATTCACAAAAACATACTCATGCACCCAGGAATCTAGTAGTGTTCCATAGGGATCCACTACTGCACACCTGGTCCTGTGCCACCATCTTGTTTTCTACATTATCAGGGGGGCAGCTGGGTTCTGGGTTCTTGCAGTTCCCTCCTGATGATGTGCCATGGAACATGCACTGTATAGTATTCCAAGGTGTCCTAGCATGCACAATGTGGGTTTCCCTGGGGGCTGCAGACAACAAATCTCTAATTCTTGCTTTGGCAATAACCCAGGAAGTGTGGGGACGATTCCCTGAAAAAAGAATTTAAAAAAAATTGGAAAAATATCAGCTGGGACTTAACCCTTGGGTGGTTTAGTGGATATGCATTTGGCTAAAGGATAGATCCCAGAGTGTGGTTGTAAATGGGGCTCACTCAGAACAGAGACCAGTCACTAGTGGGGTACCACAAGGCTCTGTACTGGGTCCTGTTCTATTTAACCTTTATGTAAGTGATGTAACTAAAGGTTTGTTGGGCAAGGTATGTCTCTTTGCTGATGATACAAAGGTGTGTAATAGGGTTGATATCCCTGGAGGTGTCTGTAACATGGAACATGATTTGGCATTGCTGGAAGATTGGTCAAAGCAGTGGAGACTGCAGTTCAATTTTTCTAAATGTAAAATAATGCATCTAGGGAAAAAGAATCCGCTTAGAGAGTACAGCACTGGGGACACAGTGTTAGCCAGCACTACAGAAGAAAACGATTTGGGGGTGCTTATTTCAGATGATTGCAAAATGAGCAAACAGTGTAACCAGGCAGTGGGAAAAGCAAATAGAATTCTGGGATGTATCAGTAGAGGGATCACCAGCAGGAGGAAGGAGGTTCTGATTCCTCTATATAGATCTTTAGTGAGACCTCACTTAGAATACTGTGTCCAGTTCTGGAGACCTCACTTACAAAAAGATATTGATAAAATAGAACGAGTTCAGAGACGGGTAACAAAAATGGTGAAAGGTCTGGGGGATAAAACATATCAAGAGCGACTTCAGGAACTTAATATGTACAATCTGGACGAAAGAAGGGAGAGGGGAGACATGATTGAAACCTTTAAATACATCAAGGGGGTGAATAAGGTTCAGGAGGGCAGTCTTTTCAATATGAAACCAAAATCAAGAACATGAGGACATGACCTCAAACTAACTGGAGGGAAGTTCAAAACTAATTCTGGAAAGTATTATTTTTCTGAAAGGGTGGTTGATGATTGGAATAAACTACCAACAGAGGTTGTGAGACAGTCAACAGTAAATGGCTTCAAACATTGGGATAAACATAAATCTATAGTGAGACAACAAGGTTAATGTAAAAAATAAATAAATAAATAAAATAAATAAATAAAAATAAAAAGGGGCAGACTCGATGGACTACTCAGTCTTTTTGTGCCGTCACTTTTCTATGTTTCTATTATTATTAATGACAAGTGTGATTTATCAGTTCAGTATATGAGAAGTTTTACTTTGCATTATTCCAAAATGTGGAAATGTTATCATATAAAATTGTCAGGAGCATCAGTATCTACTTTGTATGAAGAAAGTTTTTCCTTTGTGAAGAACCAGGGCCTTGCAACTATCAAACTTTTTAATAACATTTTCTTTCAGTGTAATGCAGCAATTTGGGTCATGTGCTAATCCAAATATCAATATATTTCAGATATATTACCATAATTATCTACCATTTGCATAGTAGGTTTCCAGTATTAAGAGTCTTGCAAATCAACGTGCGAACTTTGTGTTGTGTAAGTACAGCCTTTTCTCTAAAACTGGACATTATCTTTAATGTGATGATGTCCAGCTCACATAAAATTTTTCTCGATGTCACAGCTCAGAGTCATTGAGATTCAGCCATTTTGATTAATCACATTGAATAATTGCTGTAGTAATATTTATGCTGGTTGCCTAATCTGTATTGTTATAAATTTGGATAGATTAAACAGCTGGTAAAATGAGCTCAGGAATTTAGGTACTGTTTCGGCCTTCATAAAAGCATGGAAACATTATTTTTATGTCTTCCTTGAGAATACTTTACAAAAGATGAATACAGTTGAAATCTATATGCTGTATAATACATTGTGCATTTTTCCTGAATATTCAATGTGTTTAGTGCTAAAGAGAAAGCTCTAAAAGAAAGATGAATGCTTAGGTAAAGCTGTAGTAAACTTTTTCATCAAGGCACATATTGAAAAAAACTCTGCTCGTTTCAGCTAGCCCAGCTTATGTTAGAAGATATTATAGACCTGTATGAATAAGCAGTAGGGTTCGGCATTGCTCCCAACTGTCCCTGATTTTGAGGGACTGTCCCTGATTTGGAGCAATGTTCCTCTGTCCCTCTTTTCCTCCTCATTTGTCCCTCATTTTGGTCTGATCTATATAGTTGTATATAAAATGAACTTTTTATCTATCAAAAAGTGTTTCCCAGTGCTAAACCGTTCATCTGATTTCTAAATTGCTGCATTTATAAATTCCAAATGCCAATATAAAGAAATAGTAGTGGTAAAAAAAGCACTTGTGGGTTTAACCATCTTGTTCTTTGTCCAATTTAGCTTTAAGGGGGGTGACAAGGGGGTGTCCTAACCCTGCATACTTTTGCTGATAGGTGTCCCTCATTTCCATCTCAAAAAGTTGGGAGGTATGGGGTTGGGTAAGAAATTTTGCGTAAAATGTTAGCACTGATCCAGTGTGATTAATGGCTTTGTTTATTAATAAAGCCAGCCCTATCAGTAACCTTGAGGCTAACCCTAGCAATCACTTTTTTATCTAAGAAGGCCATGTGATCAAAATGGCATCACTGACCTGGTGTGATCAATACCTTTGTTGATCAATAAAGCCAACCCTAAAATTAACCCTAACTATAACCCTAATACTAACCCTAGCCATGTGTTTTTTTTAACAAAGCCATATAACCTTCATGTCAGCACTGACAGGGTATTCAATGGCTGTTGAAAACGCAACACTAAAGCTGGCCTTACACTCTTCAAACAAACGTTCGTATGAACATCTGTACCAAAAATCTCATAATAAATTTGAATGTTCTTCAAAATACTTTAATGTTTCGTTAGCTTTGAACATTTGATTTTGGAATGAATGTAATTTCCTGAACAAAAACGACATTTATTGTTAAAAATTTTCCATCTAGCTCTTTCAAATTTTCTCTCACTGCAGTCAAAAACGAATGTTGATTTGGTCCCACTAACAATTTCAAACTTGAACCATCAGTCCTCAAACAAAAGTTTTTAAACAAAATTCTTCTAGTGTATGGCCAGCTTAACATTGACCCTAATGTTAACCTGCTAAACTACCAAAAACCACCTGTAAATTCACCTGAATAAGCCACATGACTTAGTGACGTAACGCGTAGGGCAGAGTTGAATGAGGTCAGAACATGTAATCAGGAGGTAATAGGATCATCTGAGCAGAGAGAACACAAATCACTATATCAATACAGGGGAATTATCTGGCTGCTGTATACTGCTGTGCGCTGGTACATTGTGCACAGAGGCTTGTGAGTTTTTAAAGTTTGCTTTAAAATAAAGCTTGGTTTTTTAAAAGTATGTTTGTTTGTTTTTGAGCACATCCCTAATGTACATTAGAAGGAGAAGGCAGAGGTGTTAAGTGGGGTGATTGCTTCTTAAAGGGGAACAGACTGGTATAGACCTTTTGCATTAAGGTAACAACCACAGGTGAGGGCACAGCTATAGAAGTGTGTGATCACACAGTGGAGCACTGAATTGGATTTCAGTAAATTGCTGGGAATTATATTAAGATACCAGCATAAAGAGTTCACATTGTCACATGAAATGTACTGTATATATGGTTTTTCAGCAAAATGAACAATCTTTAGTTTGCCGTGCTTTTTTTTTTCAAAAACAAGGTGGAGGATTACTTTATGTAGGTGTATTGGTGATATTTTATTGTAAGTTTTTTTAATGTGTACAGTTTTATTTATGCGCATTATACACAATAAGTAGACAAATCACAAATGGTTTATTTTAAGATGCACAGGCTCAGATGCCATTTTTGCCACATGTCTAAGTAGCACAGTTGTAGTTTGTAGGGACCTAGCAGCGTTTCACTATTCTTTTGCTGCCAGAGCCTTAATTTCTTCTTTTTTTTGGCACACTTCCTATAATGCACAGTTTAGGCCTGAAGCCTACTTAAAACCCCCAAAACATTTTATATTTTATGAAAGCAGATTCCATGTAGAATAAAATAGTGGCATGTGCAATTTTTTATGTCACGCAATATTAGCATAACTGTTTATAACACCCACGTTTTCAGTTAAAAATTCACTCAAATTCATTTTAATACACCCAAACACAATATAATACACAGTTTCTCTTTTTAATTTAATTGTTGTGCAAATAGATACCAAACACGCACAAGCCTCTAAATTGTGTGCTCCAGTGAAACAGAGAAAAACTATGCTACTCAAAATTGTCCAAATGCGACACTTTAAAAGCCTTTTACTGCTAATCTATTTAGAGGTAACCATGAATAATGGCCCTAAAATTGTTCTTACTTTGGCATACCTAATCTTTATGGTCATTTTTTTTTTCATCTGCAACATGTATAAGCCAACAGCTTACTGTGAAAAGGAAAACAGACTCGTGACTGCTATAGTACTTGTAATCTAAGTTGTTTAAAGCAAAAAGTTTGAATGTATTTCTTAAATGCAAGCAGTTTGAGAACTTGAATCTTAATTATTATAAACCACTTGTAGTTCCTGTATACCACAGCTCAGGCTTGGAGAGTGAGAAGCAGCACATGGAGCCATTCAGCAGTGCTGCAGTGCTCAGTCCATTTACTGTCTACTCTGAGTAAGGGAAAACCTGCAATTGTTAGGTCACATGCGCACAAATGAAAAAAGGCATCATTTGTAGGGTTTTTTTTTTTTTTTTTTAGGGATCTAAACACAGATGCATTGTAAAGATCCATAATGCAGCCATGCATTTAGAGCCATAAAAATATAAATTCTTATGTTTAGTGCATACACACAAGTACATAGAAGTTTATACGTGTAAAATGAAACACTGGCACTAACAGCAAGATGAAGCATATAAACATCAGTAAATTATTACATCCAAGTGCAAGAGGCCTTGCAGAACAGCAGAAAAATCAGGTATCCTGCCTTTCCAGAAAAGGCTCTGCTATGTGTCAGAGCTGTGTTATTCTTAAGACTGGGTGGACAGAAATACAAATCATTTGGCATGTAAAACATATTCTATATATGCATTTTATCTGTGTATTTAACTGTTTGGTTGAAATTCAGCTTTTTAAATGTGCCTGGTTGTTAAAGGTGTGAATACTCCATTAACATTAGGCAGGGAGCGTAGAAGAATTAGTTATTGTTTTTCATAACTAGCACTGTGTTTATGGTTTGCTGGTTGGCTTTAATGTCAGTAAGACTTGACAAAGCCCCTTTTTAATAGGGGTAACTAAGCATTTAATGCATTGTACGATTATATGTCTTTAGGAGATGATACAGTCTGGCAACTGCCACTTATTTTTTAGTGTAACTCATGAAATATGATATTTTATAGGGCAGATAGGGAATGTATTTGTATTATATATGGACAGATAGGCTTTTCATTTTGTATATGAGAAAGATTTAGGAAATCTGAAAAAATGAAATGTTAGTCCCATAAGGTTTTTTTTTTTCAATAAAATACTATATAACAAATGATACAACAAAATAAACAAGCACTCCCTTTTCATAGTTTGTATTCACAAATAGAAGAGAAGTACAGTGGAACCTTGGATTACGAGCATAATTTGTTCCAGGAGAATGCTTGTAATCCAAATCACTCTTATATCAAAGCATGTTTCCCCATAGGAAACAATGGAAACTCTGATAATTTGTTCCACAGTGACTGCTTGTCTATGCAGAGATAGAAGAAAAGTACAGTGGAAGCTTGGATTATGAGCATAATCAGTTCCAGGAGAATGCTTGTAATCCAAATAACTTGTATATCAAAGCACATTTCCCCATAGGAAACAATGGAAACTCAGATAATTTGTTCCACAGTGACTGCTTGTCTATGCAGTACTGTATGTGGCCAGAGGTGTGATGGCGCTGCTGAGGCTCGGAAGTGCTCGGAAACATTCAGAAATGCTCGGGAACTGTTGACTTTCGGTATTTCCGACTATTTCTGATGGCTTCTGACAGTCTCCGAGCCTCACCAGTGCCCCCACATGCGGTATTGCATGCACAGAGCCTTAATCCTGCTCATTTCATTAACTGCATGGGAGAAAAATGACACCATAACTCCTATTTTTTTTTAGTTTGGTGCCCAAGTAGATGAAATAATAAGAGACCAACTGGTAGAAAAGACAATTTCAGGCCAATGTGGAATTGCTGTGGCTGAGGCATAAATCCTCTGGAACTACCAGCACTCTAAAGGCTGTGAAATGAGAATCTGTCTCTCATAAAGCACATGTTCAGACACAGCACAAAGGTACAACAAGAGATTCATCTAAACTGCAATATAGAACTGTCTATACACAGAACAGGTACTGCTTCAAGTGTGGTTCTACACAGAACATTGCAAACTGTACTGTATGCCCTACAAACAGATGCACAGTGCCATACATGCAAGACATGGGACACTTAGCAAAAGTTCTACTGTACTTCTCATTGTTAGACAGGTTTTTGTAGGTACAACCCAAGGAATTACAGTCTTAAGTGTAGCCCCCATGCTGTCCAAAGTTTCATCCACTCAGCAGCACCTTACTAGGTTCTATAAAGAATTTTTTTTTTTTTTTTTTAAGGTCAAAAAGTTTTTATTTTGAATCTTACAAGATTACAACTGAAAAAGTAGGACATTGACTGAATAGATCATTCTTAGGAGTAAAGTGTACATATTATTGAAAAGTTAGAGTCCTAATGAATACATAGAGTCAATACGTGTTTCACCCGTACCTGATCACGTAAGGCACCCCTTTGGGGACAAATCTGTGTCCTACATGACCGCCAACTATTGGGAAGGTATATAAAGAAGTAAAGCCTTACATTGAATAGAATTAGTTTTAGCAAGTGCTCTATTCATTCTGACTTGTAGTTAAATTGGTATATATTACCTCTTAGAATACACTTTACAATGTTCAGATGACTTATGTCCATTAATATTCAAATGAAAAGAGGTATCATACAGAGAAAGAAAGAATGGGAAAAAGAGAAGGAAGAAGAAGAAGAAGAGATTTAGAGATTTATAGTGTTCACGAGTTCACGCCCATCCACCAGCCGATCGCTCCAGCTATGATTCATTTATGTTCACCATGGCAGTAAAACGGAGTGGTCAAACGTGCAGGGTAAGCAGTGTGTGATCCAGGGATCCCATATCTGTCTAAATTTGGTGTCAC
>BLSH010529579.1:543086-553339 GCA_018402905.1 Glandirana rugosa
GTAATCTTAACAAGTACATCAGACAAGAAAAGGTGTAATATCCAAAAGAACCACAAGATGGCATTGTAATAACCAACTATAAAAACATTACTATAGCTGCATATTTATGTTACATGGAAATCATGTAACAGAACAGACTACATGAACAATTCTAATGGCCAAGCATGAATGCCCAAGTACTGCCATTCAGTTTTGCATTACTTGTCAGAGTCATGACAAATCTGCTTTCACACAATACACCTCTCCATCCAGTGCCTTTTCCTCTTTCTGCTTGGGATAAAATTCCTTTCGATATTGTAGGTTCTTTCACAGAGGCACTCGTGCACTGCTGACTTGCTATAACATTAATGGATTATTACAGTAATGACCGGAAATTGCATTTGTCTCAAACGTAACATCTGCTACTATAATTACATTTCTCTCCACAGTTTTCATCAGGGAAGGTAACCCAAAGGAACTAGAATCTGACCACAATTTGCTTAAAGCGGTAGTAAACCGATGGCATTTATTTTTATAAACCTGCAGGGCAATGTCTAAGCTCTACCGCTGAAGGAACTTACATCTTCACCCAGTCTTCCTTTCCAGGTTCGCGGACTCCGGCTCTGTGACTGGCCGGAGCCACGATGACGTCACTCTCGTGCATGCGCACAGGAGCCACTGTTTACGGCACAGGACCCTGGAGGAATAGCACAGGTATGCCATTCTTTCAGAGTGCATGAGCCGGTGATGTCACCGGCTGCATCTTCAGTAAATATCTCCTAGATGGTGCACACTTGGAAGACCTTTCTTTATCTTTACAGTACCTATAGGTAAGCCTAAAATTAATTCATGGGAGTTTACTCCTACTTTAATCTGAGCTTGAATCCTTCCTGGGAGAGAGGAATATTGTCCAGAGCAAATCCAGTTTATTACTCCCGAGTCCCAAGCAAATGGAGAAACTAAGAGATTCACAGAAGCTTTAAAGAAGCTCATCAGACTGCAACTCTTAGGAGGAAATCTTGGAAAGTTTTTACTACAGATTTCTTACATGTCTACAGAGTGATTTGACATGCAACTAGACAAGTATCTCCTGCTGAACAAATGTGCACTATACTACATGTTGCAGACATACAGCTCCCCAATCAACAAGATAAAAATAAGTCTCTGTTCATTCTTGTGCGGTTTCAGATGCGACTAGAGTTGCATAGCATTGCATGACAATGGAAATCACATAGTTTTCAAGGGTGCCTGTTCACATCTTATCAACTGAGCACGGCATGATCTTGGAAAAGGTTCCTGTATTACTTTGGTGTGATTCCAGAGTGATTTTGGCCCCAGAAAATATGCAAACCACATCCCAGTTGTATCCAAGTTGCACTACATAATTGCAGTGAAAATCGGATCAAAATCGGATTGCAGCAGTGTGCACCTAGCCTAAAGTATATCTGATCTGAAACATGATGCTAGAGAAGTATATTTTATGCCTGGATCTCTAGTTGGGGTTAAGAAACAGGGACTAACCTAATTCTCCAATCAGCTTAGAGTAACAAGTCAATGAAGATCCTAGATCTACGAACTGTTTGATGGATACATTGGGAATGCTAATCATCTCGTACTTGTTAGACAGGACCTTTTAGAAGTAAATTTCCTTTTCCTATCTATACTGATAACAATCAAACTGGAGAGCAGAAATACAAATCGCTTAAACATATTCCAAAAATTAGAAGTCCTCCTGTTTGTACCAAGGAGAGTTGTTGCACACTTTCGGATGCATTTGGTGTCCTTAACTGATTTGGGCTGCTGTCGTGTGATAATTTCCCATGCATTGAGGCTAAAGTGAATTAGACCTGAAGCTTAGCTCATCCCTACTGTTCACTAAACATATTTGCATTTAAATATCTGCTCTTTAATTTTAAAGTATGTATCTCTAGCCAAATTTTTCAATTCCCCTTATTTCCTGCCCTGCATACCCAATAGGAAATACAATGAAATATCTCTAAACTTATTTACAGACAAATGTCATCAGAAAAAGTGTCCCTAATTGAAGATTTCCCCTCTATTCCAGGGATGTGCAGTTAGGGGAGGCAGCTGAAGTACTACCCCACCACTGGTAAAAATTTGGGGCTCCTATCATCTATTGTTCCAGAGATACTGGGCTCCTTGCGCAGCCTGTCAGAAGATACAAAAAGAGTGGGCAGTTTAAATACAGGCTGACACATAGGGGTTGATTTACTAAAGCTTGAAAGTGCAAAATTTGGTGTAGCTCCACACAGAAACCAATCAGCTTCAAGGTTTTATTGTCAAAGCTTGATTGAACAAGTTGAGGTTAGAAGCTGATTGGCTACCATGTACAGCTGCACCAGTTTTTGCACTCTCCAGCTTTAGTAAATCAACCCCACTGTGTTTGCAGCAGACTGAGAGGATGAGCTCACAGTGCCTTTCCTCACTTCTTGTCAGAGGCATTGAGCTCAATGGACAGCTTGGAGCCCTGGACCAATGGTAAAGCACCTTTGGCCCAAGCTGTCCAATAAAAATGCTGCAGTGGAGGCACGCCTCACTGCAGCATCATAGAAGGGGGGATGTGTCAAAAAGAAACATGCTCCCTTCCAGCCCAGCCCTCTTAATGTCAAGGAAAACATGGGTTTTTTTTTAAGATTTACCCACAATCCCATGTTTTTCTCATACATTTAAGAGGGAGAATGGAAATCTGCTGCTGCTGAAAAGGTACAAACTAAATTATATATTTTTATGCTATATGTTATAAGATAATAATTTATTATTTATCTATTTACTGTGAAATTACTGGTTTGAAGGTATAACTTCAAACTTCAGTAATTTGTCCATTAAGCCACCTGCTTGAGTACAGTTTTTGAAAATATAGTAAATTACCTTAAAAACAATATATAATAATTATTTTGTATATTACTTACTTATGGTAATTAACCCCAAATCATAATTGTTTTGCTAGAAAATTACTCAGAACCACCAAGCATTATATATATTGTTTTAGCAGACACCCTATGGAATAAAATGGCGGCCGTTACAACTTTTTATGTTACATAGTATTTGCGCGGCAATTTTTCAAACTCGTTTTCTTTTTGGGAAGAAACTGTTTCATGAATAAAAAACTAAAAACCACTAAAGTTAGCCTGATTTTTTTGTATAATGTGAAAGATGATGTTACGCCAAGTAAATAGATACCTAAAATGTCACACTTTAAAATTGTGCACACTTGAGGAATGGCGCCAAACTTCAGTGATTAAGAATCTCGCTTTAAACATTTTTAGAGGTTACATGTTTAGAGTTACAGATGAGGTCTAGTGCTAGAATTATTACTCTCGCTCTAACGTTCGCGGCCTATGTAACCTGTGTGTATCTGGCTCTTATACTATCCAGTGCCTCACCATCCACTGACCTCACTGCACGTCCCTGCTCTATTCCTGTTCCGGTGACAACACAAAACGTGAGATTTTCCCTCACTTGCAGTCCCAGTAACAAATAGTAAGGATGAATTTCCCAAGTGGCCACAGAGACAGCAATAAAAAACCTGGCAGGGGTTCTAACCTCTCCTGACTCCCTCCAAAAAAACTTCACTTCCAGGAGACTGTGCAGTGCAACGTCCCTCGGACGTTCAGCCCCCCTCCTCCTTCCTCTGCCACCACCAGTTAGAAAGTGCATCGCGCTTCGCACATACGCAGTAGGGAACCAGCTGGGAAGCCGAAAGGCTTCACTGCTGCTTTCCCTAGCCACGAATTGTGGTGGCAGCACCCCAGAGCCGATCCGAAAATCGTCTGGGGTGCCGACATTGTGGGATCCCTGGACAGGTTAGTGCCCTAATATTAAAAGTCTTTTAATTTTTTAGTGGGGGGGGCAGAAGTCCGCTTAAGTTTGAAAAAATGATAATAATCTAACAGGCAGGATGAATTTCATGGTGCAGCTGGTCAAGCCTAAAACTTAGACTTTCCAGGGACAAAATTGTCCATCTTCAAAACACAGGACTGTCCCTGGGAACTGACACTTGGCAACCATGCTGTTACTATATGTGATTCTCTGCAACGTACATCAGAGGGGCTGACAGGAAACTGTAACTAGGGATCTGTGAATTTTTGTCTTTCTGATATATTTGGTTATGGCCTATTGTAACAAATTGGCTCACTTTATCCAAACCACCGCACTCCAATGAGCAGCCCTTGTGACTGAGCACTATAAGTATCCATCATGCTTTATAATCATGTTTTAAGACACGGGCATGACTAGGTACGCTGTGCATGGTGCAATGAAAGAGAAAAAGATGATGTCTATTACATTAATAAGATTAAAATCTTATTATGCTCTAGTTTGGCGTAGAGAACTGAACAATCACTCAGTGCGCCTTTTTCTTCTTGTCTATTTTGCAAACATGATCCTTAAGTCATCTTCTCAGGCATAATTATACCGGAAGCTGAGATGTATTAATAAACTGGAAGGCTTTGAGTTATGGTTAGCTGGGGTAGTTAATTATGGTTCAGTGACTTACACTTCCCCGTCGCTGTACACCATAAGTCAGCCACTTTATTTTTTATTTCACCACAAATAAAATTATGGCCCTTTTCCTCATGGTAAAGGATCAGAGCCATGGATTAGGCTAGTCTATGATATGCAAGTGAAAGGCAACAGCCTGTTATGGATCCTTTCCAAAGGGGGTTGCAAGCATTTTTGAAGTATAAATGAACAGAACGTATTATAGGTTAACCAGATCTTGCATGTTTGCATTTCATAAAATGAAATCAAATTAAGTTGCTGTTCTCTATGTAGACAGTAAGATTCAATGAACCGATTTCATTTAACTACAGTGAGGCGAAGAGATATCCTTATTTCCATAATATAACCATTATTTATAGCTGTATAAAACCTTTTTTTCACTGTGCTTAAAGTTTCTTTTGCTTTCCTCCTGTAGAGAGAAACAGTTTTATTTCACTCCCTGTGACATCACCAGCAGTGGCGGCCCATCCATTAGGGGCACACGGGTGCCGCACCCCTATCCATGCATCTGCCCCGCTGATCTACATGCAGGGTGCCAGACGAATGGATTCCAATGGGGAGAGGGGTGGGTTTTTTTGAAGCATGTGAATAGAGCCAGAGGCTCTAATAGGCTTCAAAAAAGGGTGGACTCGGAGCACTGAAGCCCACCCAGTTGTGTGACAATAGCGAATGAATATTCACTATTATAACACTGATTCTCCCTCCCCTCCCCTGATTGGCTGAAAGGAGATCTAATCGGATTGGCCGCCAGGAGGAGGAGGGAGGAGATGCTGGGGAACCGAGACAGCAGCCGCCCACAGCCTGGAGAGAAGATGCCACCTGGAGTGCTGCCTGTGAGATGGGGTAACTGCGGAGCCCTGACTGAAATACACCAGCCGCCACTGATGACCAGATGTTTGCATGGCCACCTGCCTGGAGATAAGTTCTTACTGACATGAGCATGTCCCCAGAACTACAACTCCCAAGAACCCTTGCTCTACACACAGTGTGCAGGAAAGAGTGCAGGCAGTGGCATTGTTTTGCTGGGAAAGAAATCAATATATATTGTACATTTACTGCAGACAGAGGACAGAGAGGGGTATGCAGAGTTCTGTAATCCGGCAGATAGGGCTGACAACACTGGTTGGGATTTCAGGGCAGCAAAGGCACTATGTTTTCAGCCCAAACAGGAAGTTAGGAGCAGACTGATTTTCGGGCAGATCAACAGGTGTATCTTTTGTGCCTATAGCATTTTTGAAAAAAATAAAGCATGGGGAAATATTTTCGGTATAGCTTATACTGTATGCTGAATACCTTTTTTATTTTTTGCACTGACATACAATTTCAATTTAAACAGTGGTGAGTTACCAAAACTGTTCTGCTTCCCCAATCTAAGCATTGAAAATGTGATCCCTATAATTGATCCAGTTGTGGTGAGATAGCTTAACTTACAGTCTCAGTAGCTTGGCAGACAGTGGGGTTGATTTACTAAAGGCAAATAGGTTGCTTCAGAGCTTTCTAAATGAGGTAAAGCATCACTTTGCAAAGAATATCCAACAGGGAAATAAAAAAAGTGCATTTTTGATTGCACATGATTGGATGAAGGAATTCAGCAGAGCTTCTCGTCATTTACTAAGCTCTGGAGCAACTGTACTTGCAGAGTTCAATTACACTTCCAAAGTGAACAGTCTATTTGCCTTTAGTAAATCAACCCCGGTGACTCAATCTAAATGACATCTTGCAGAGAGATTTAATTTAAAAATTGTAGTGTTTCTAACTCCAGAAGAATACATTATGTGGTGAATGGAGGGAAAAGCATGAAGGAGAAAGGTCGGACTAACTACATACAGCATCCCCTAGCTACAGAGGGAGGTAGGGATAAAATATTAAAGGCAAAAAACAGACAATGTATGCACAACATAATAAAAATGTCAACTTGCTGTGAATCGAGGGCACCTCTGGGTGCCTCCAGCAGAGCACCCCAAGAGTTCAGAATACTGGGTCTGTTCAGGATCCATGATAAAGAAAATCAGTATGGCCTAGCTAAACTTACATAGGTGCTTCCACCTTCCAATAGTGATGTGTTTATGTGGTGATAACATAAGTACAGTGGATTACTGAAATCGTTATTATAAATCCTGACACTAAACACAGCCCCTACAGCCGTGACATCACCTGCTGGCTTCCATTGCTCCTTTATTGTCAGTGCTCTGTCTCTCCCTTGCAGCCACTGCTGTGCTTCCTGTGAATCTCTGTGCTTCCTCAATCACCAATTACATTCAAACTTCCAAAGTAGTTTTGAATCTTACTGGTGGCTCTGCGAAAAATCTTAAAGCCTAGCTGAGGTTTTGTTACTTGTTACTGTAATGCAATCTGGATTCATATGCAGTAATAAATATGCTGTTTTTTTTAAATATGAAGTAATGTAGCAAGTGTCAATATACCCTGTATTAGCAGCATGCTGGGGAGCCAGACCGCTCCTCTCACATAACACAGTGGTCCTGATTCCCAACACAGTGCTGGGACCAGGTCCCTCAGTAATGTGAAAAGAACAAAGTGCATCCCCCTCCATGAGATGTTAGCAATTTCAGCAACATAAGTTGCATGTCCTGCTGTTTTTGCACCCCCTCTTCAGCTGACATGCTGAAGGTGGCTGCTTTTTCTGCTTATCCCTGTCTACTAAACAATTCCGCTGTATAGAAGAATAAAAAGTATTAAACATTTTGTGATGTTTTACTGCGCTCTATTTAGAATGCTGATTTTGGGTTTATTTTGCTGGTTGCTGATGTCCATTTAGCTATGCCCTCTTTCAGTATTTTGACCACACTGCCAATTTGCTGCCCCAACTTCTATCTTTGCACAACCTTGCCACCAATTTACTTTGAAGTGTTACCTGTTGATGATCTAGTATTTCCGTTCCCCACTTGGCTCTGTCCACCCTTCCTACGAAACTCCTCAGTGGTACGCCTGTCAATGTGACGGGCACAGTGGTCAGGGAGGAAGCACACTGAGGAAGGAGTGTCCAGTATTGACAGACTCATGTATCTGTCTCTGAGAGGTCCATGAAACAAACACAAGCACCAACAATTCCAGTGGGATGTCCCCAGAGAATTCTAAAGGGTGTACACAACACAATTTTTGAATTGCCCCCAGGGCATTTTCAGGTGTGTGCATGCATAATTAGAATGGAATTGTCTCTTGATATAGAATTACAAGGTACTGTATATACAATACTGTGCAAAATTTTAGGCAGGTGTTAAAACAGTAAATTAAGAAAGGTGTCAGAAATAGAAATGTTAATAGTTTATTTTTATCAATTAAGAAAATAGAGAATAAATGAACAGAAGAGAATTCCAAATAAAATCAATATTTGTTGTTACTACCCTTTGCCTTCAAAACAGCATCTCCTTCATGCTTCTATCTTCTTTACACCAAAAATAGTTTGTAATGGCATTGGCTGTATGTTTGGGGTCATTGTCCTGCTGGTATGGCATGATGGATACTTATCTGCCTATATCTGTATCAGCGCTGAGGACACCATTAATCCTGACCAAATATCCAACTCCATTTGCAGAAATAAAGCCAGCCTCAGACTTGCAAGGAACCTCCACCATTTTTCACTGTTGCCTGCAGACACTCATTATTGTACCTCTCTCCAGCTCTTCGGTGAACAAACTGCCTCCTGCTACAGCCAAATATTTAACTCATCAGTCCAAAGCACCTGCTGCCATTTTTCTGCACACCAGTTCCTTGGTTTTCATGTATTTTGAATTGCTTAGCCTTGTTTCCACGACTGATGTATGGCTTTTTGGGTGCATTTCTTTCATCAAAACCACTTCTGGCCAGACTTGTCCAGACAGTAGATGGGTGTACCTGGGTCCCACTGGTTCCTGCCAGTTCTCTGCTGGTGTCACTGCTGGACATTTTCTGACATCGAAGAGAAGTAAGCATGATGTGTCTTTCATCTGCTGCATTACGTTTCCTTTGCCAAACAACAGTGTCTACCGCCCTTGCCTGTTTCTTTGTGCTTCTTCAAAAGAGCTCTTGAAGTCTGCTTTGAAATCTTTGCCTGGGAGAGACCTTGCTGATGCAGTATAACTACCTTGTGTCTTGTTGCTGTGCAGGGTCTTGCCATGGTGTATGACCTGTGACATGAAATTGTCTTTCACAACCTCACCTTAGTAGCAGAGTTTGGCTGTTCCTCATCCACTTTTAAGCCCTCTACACAGCAGTAGCGCCCTGTCCATTAGGAGTGCACGGCGCTGCCCCCCCCCCATCCATGCGTCTGCATACAGGATGCTGGACTATGGATTCCAATGGGGGGGAGTGTTTTTTTGAAGCACAAGATTACTAATAGGCTTCAAAAAAGGGTGGGCTTGGGGCACAGAGCACCGTGCCTCGATCCCACTCAGTTGTGTGATGATAGCAATTGAATATACACTATTTTCACACTAAATGACCTCCCCGCCAATCAGGAAGCGGATCATGAGACCCATTTCCCGACTGGCCAAAATGTCCTATTGGACGCCTAGCGCCTAGGAGAAGAGAGGAGGCGCAGGGTGGAAGACGCTGGAGGAGAGGACACCGGAGCAGTTGCCCGCTGCCCGCCACCCGCCACCTAGATGGGGTAGGTGCTAGACTGACCGGCAGACAGCTGGACGGGTTAGTGCCATGCCACTGGCTGCCCAAGGGGGTGGTTGTTTGTCGCCACCCCCCCAAAAAAAAAAAAACACCAGCTGCCAGTGCTACACAGCTGTTTCTTTTTCAGTTATTAACTGCGTTTCAACCTACATATGAAATGAATCATCATTAGCACCTGCTTGATATAGTTGGTTAATCATACACCTGACTCTATTAACCACTTCAGCCCCAGAAGGATTTCACACTTTAGGACCAGAGCACTTTTTGCGATTTGGCACTGCGTCGCTTTAACTGACAATTGCGCGGTCGTGCGACGTTTTACCCAAACAAAATTTGCATCCTTTTTTTCCCACAAATAGAGCTTTCTTTTGGTGGTATTTGATCATCGTATAGTTCGTCATTTCTGATTGCCGCTATAAACAAAAGAAGAGTGACAATTTTGCAAAAAAAAAAAACAAATTTTTTACTTTTTGTTAAAATACAAATCCAAAAACAAAATACAAAAAAACATTTTTCATCGGTTTTGGCAGATTTATATTCTTCCTCATATTTGTGATAAGAAAAATCGCAATTGGCATTTATTGATTGGTTTGTGCAAAAGTGGCTGCGTTTACGGATGATGAGAATTCATTTCTGGGGTTTTTATTTTTTTTTTATTTTTTACTAGTAATGGCGGCTATCTGCGATTTTTAGCGGTACTGCGATATTGGGGCAGACATGTCGGACCATTTTGACACTTTTTTGGGACCATTGGCATTTATACAGAGATCAGTGCTATAAAAATGCACTGATTACTGTGTAAATGCCATTGGCAGTGAAGGGGTTAACCTGCAGGGAGCGCTCTAAGGGTTAACTGTGTTCCCTGGGCGTGTTCTAACTGTGTTTGGGCTGCCCTAGCAGGGGAAGGGAAGTGATCACAGCTTCCATGTAGAGGAAGGCTGTGATCACAGCCCTTCCCCCTCTCACAGAACGGAGGTCCGTGTTTACTTACACGGACCTCCGTTCTTTCAGTGCGGGGGGGCATCGCGGGTAGCCGGCGGCGATCGAGTCCACCGCACCCGCTCCCAGACCCCCCGAACACAGTGAGCAATCTCGCAGCCGCCGTCGTATGATGGCGGTTTGCGATATCGAGC
>BLSH010529579.1:573823-614759 GCA_018402905.1 Glandirana rugosa
AATTTCAAGACCCTTAACCGGATGTGGTAAGAACCAATTCTTCTTACAAAATTGTGTAACAAGATATCTTGCGCAATAGGTAGTCATGATGTAACGGCCGAAATAACCTACCGAAATACTACTATAAAAATAATGAACGTTCCCTGAGATTGCGTCGATAAAGAAATCGACTTTCTAAAAGTCCGCCCCTGAAGAATGTCCCATTAAATGTTTAGAGAAAGTCTCAAACAAAATTTTTCCACCGATATAATCCCAACAATAAATTACTTCCCTGCGCGCGGGAACCGCGATTCTGGGAGGACGTCAATAGACGTCCTCCCAGAATTAAGCGACCGCTCTGTAGACGTCATTTGTCTATAGAGCGGTTGTTAAGCAGTTAAAAAACATTCCTCAAAGTTCCCTTCATTAAATAACAACCCTAATATAGCCACCTTTTTAAAACAAACTCTGAAAGAGATTTGTAAATTACCCTGTAAGAAGTCCCCGCCTGAAAATCTTTCAGCTAAAGAAATAGCTGCGTTAGAGTCCCTTGCAAGTAATAAAAATATCATCATAAAGCCATCCAATAAAGCCGGCAATGTAGTACTGATGGATAACGCGTTCTATAGAACAATGTGTTAAAACATTCTTCTTAACCAAGAATGGTGTAGGCCAATTCCCAGAACTTTAATTAATAAATTCAACGAGAAATTCTACGACATGGTACTCGGCGTACCAAAGGGGCATTATCAATAAAGATCTGTATGAAGTGCTGACTTTTTATAGTCTCCCAAAGATTCACAAAAATCCCTTAGCTCCCACTGGAAGACCGATTATTTCTGGAAATGGTGGAATATCTGAGAATTTGAGCCATTGACGCATATCTCCAGCCATATGTCGTGTCATTACCGTCCTTTGTTAAGGACACAATTCATTTTTTTGCAAATCTTGGATGACCTTGCTGTACCACAGGATGCCTTCCTAGTCACTATAGGCGTGGAGGCATTATACAGCTCCATCCCCCACTGCAAGGAGCTTGCTGCTGTGCAACGTGTGCTACAGCAGGGCACTACACATGATGAAGCTCTTACTGAGTTCCTTCTAAATGGTTTGGATTATATTTTACATCACAACATTTTTACCTTTGACGGCTCCCACTACCTCCAGGTGCAGGGCGTAGTGATGGGGACATGTTGTGCCCCATCCTACACCAATCTGTACCTGGGGGTGTTGGAGCAGCATCTCCTGGGTGGCGAGGGCCTCGTCGAGTATATGAGCCACCTTTTAGTATGGCTCAGGTACATCGAAGATGTCTTCGCCATCTGGGATGGACCAAAGGACACACTATGCGAGTTCCTTGGGTCCTTGAATCAGAATGACCATAATTTGAAATTTACCTCAACATTTGACAAACGGATGGTTACCTTTCTGGATGTACAAATTTGCAAAAATGAGGAAGGAAAGCTGGAAAGTAAACTCTATAGGAAAAGCACTGCGGGTAATACGATTTTACACGCAGATAGCTTCCATCCTACTGCCCTTAAAAAATCCAAACCATATGGACAATACCTCAGTTTAAGGAGGAACTGTTCTGATGATTTCATATATAAACAAGAGGCAGCCCACCTCCAGAGTAGATTATTGAAAAGAGGTTACAGCCGTTCTTGTTTAAAGCGGGCTTTTAATCAAGCCTCTAAATGTATCCGACAACACCTTCTCTTCCAGAAAAAATCCCCCTCACCATCAGAGTTCGATACAACGCAAATTATTATGAAATACTCAAAACAACATTCAAAGATCCGAGAGATCATCGGTAGACACTGGTCCATTCTAACCGATGATCCCCAATTAAAAAGATTCATGTCACCAACCCCCTCCATTACATGTAGAAGGGCAACATCGATTAAAGACAGGTTAGTTCACAGCGAATTTAAAGATGCATCTGAAAAATCACATTGCCCTGTTTTGGGTACTAATCCTTGTGGATATTGTGCACAATGCCCACTGATTAGAAAGGGGAAAATGGCTGTGCTCCCCAATGGAAACGCTTTCCATGTCAAACATTTTGCCAATTGCCAAACACGTGGTGTAGTATATATGATGACGTGTGAATGTGGAGCCTACTATGTAAGACTAAACAAGAATTTCACAAAAGAATGTCCAAACATGTATACAGCATGGAAATTGGGAATCGATATCTCCCCCTTGGATGACATGTGGTGGTACAGCATGACTACCATATGCCTAGGGTACAATTCATCGTCCTCAATCGGGTTCACCCCTCCGATTGAGGCAGTGATTGGAATAAAACGTTACTTCAATGTGAAGTAACTACAGGCAAGCACGTTCCCGGGTCTAAATGAATCCATCTTGTATGCCCCTTTCTTAAAGGGGTTTGTCTCTGGAAAAACTCAATAAATAAAGATTTGCCATTTTCCATGCTCCTCTCTCCCCCTCCTCTCCCCCCCCCCTCCTCCGCTCCTCATGGTGTGCGAAGGAGTGCAATTTGGGGTGTGGAAAAGAGGGAGGCAATCTTAGGTCCTCAATCCACACACATTGTACGGCATACTGTATATTCCAAATGTGTCCATAAATATGATGGTACAATAATATCCCTTTGTTTCTCTCTTGGGTGGTTGAGACGTTTGTTTTAGGTGCAGTCTTCCCCCCAAGATAATCAATTTGTTTGTGTAGACATGCCTGAAAATATATATATATAAACAATATGAAGCTTTGCAATGTAGATATTTGTTTTCCTTCTTTGACTTGACATATAAGCTTTTGTTTTTGTGCACAACTACTGGAATACTATAATTATGTATTTTCTGCACAGGCTGTAATTCTTTGAGCCTCCACTATGTCTCCCATGGCGCCGCTTCATAGACGTGGTAACTTCCCAGCCTGGGGAGGAGGAGTCTTCTGACTCCTCCGAGCAGCCCGCCTTGGAACCGCTGTGGCTTATGCCACCGCGATTCCTTCAGAAGGGCAACTCAGGCCGGCGGCATCCTTGATCTCTCCCACACGCTGCACTGGAACCGCGCGCATGCGCAACCCCAGTAGGGGCGAACGTGACGTCTCAACGTCACCGGATCATCAGCGGAAGTGACGGCAGCAGCCGGGACAACTTCCGGGACGCCGGGGAGCCCACACGCGTGCCGCGATTGCGGCCAGCTGATGAATATCAGCTGATTGCTGTCTGACCATAGGCCCCTATTCATTATGGGGCATTTAAATGGATGTACTGGTGCAGGTAAGGTGCATGGGGTTTTTCCTTCATTCCCGTTCGTTCGCTCAGCCATTTGCCACAGGTAAGGAACTTGTTTGACTTGGCGGTATTTATTTGAAGTCATGTATTAGTTACCCCTTTTCCTTTTGGGGATACCAACGGCCTCTTCTCATAGTGATCGGCCTTGGCTTTTTCCATGCAACCAGGAACACTCCTAGTGAGTCTATCTCCAGGTGGCTGGTAGGTATCCTGGCCTCACTAATAAATGAACACTTAGTAATATATACACATACACTTTCTTTGTGCTATTACTTTGTCATTATTGCTTCTGATTATATGATCCTTTATAAAGATAGAATAACAATTATACAACAAGCCCTATCCCCGCGTACCAACTACTATGTGCACCTATACACTTACTTATCTATCAGAATTCATTTTTGTTTCTACAGAAACTTTTACCATAGCCGTTGGAAGGCTTTTACTTTATACATACATACACTTTACTTATTCATTATGATGGTTGTTCAGCAAATGCAGCTATTTCACCACACATTTTTTAATTTCATCCTGTATTATTCCAAAGAATCATTACTATCATATTTGCCATTTTTAGGCAACCAATGCACTTTACAGATTGCAACCTGCCCTCATTCAGAGAGGATTGAGTGTGGCCTCTCGTAAGTTTCCAGTTGGAGATGGGGCGCTTTGGGGGGCGGGTGGAGGCGACTCACGGTGAGCCTTTGCAGTCTTTCTTTTATACAAGTCAATGGTATTATGCTCTGGTCTTTTGGGATCCGCACTTTGTGATCATAGATTTCAGCAAATGTAAGTGCAAAAAATTTTTGTCATCTTAATGCTAACTATTTTGAATACAGCATATGTTGTTTTTAATTTTATTTTTCTAACATTATTGTAGAGAGGGCTTGTTTGTTACCCCCTGAAGACCAATGCACCCCCATGAATGGTCGAAACGCGTTAGGGACCCTCTGCAGCCCTTTGGCTGCTCAGTATGCTATTTCTGTATTTTTCATATCATGTGTACCACTGTGCATGTCCCATATGTGTACAACCCGAGCTCCTTTTCTTTTAATTGAGCTTTTTTATGTCGAAGTCTTTAATACATTTTGAAAGTAATCTTTTGGTATTTGGTACTACTTCTTTTTGAATCTACTTTAATAAATATACTTTTCACCATTGTACTGCCATTAAACCCTTAATGGGGGATTTTATCCTATTCTATGGGGCTGTCACTTTGCTGGTTATGGGGCTGTCTCTTTGCTGTATACGGGGCCGTGTCTTTGCTGGCTATGAGGCTGTCTCTTTGCTGGATATGGGGCTGTCTCTTTGCAGGTTATGGTACTGTCTCTGCTGTATATGGGGCTGTCTCTGCTGTATACGGGACTGTCTCTTTGCTGCTTATGGGACTGTCTGTTTGCTGGTTATGGGACTGTCTCTTTGCTGGTTATGGGGCTGTCTCTGCTGGTTATGGGGGCTGTCTCTGCTGGATATGGAGCTGTCTCTTTGCTTGTTATGGGGCTGTCTCTGCTGGATATGGAGCTGTCCCTTTGCTGGATATGGAGTTGTCTCTTTGCTGGTTATGGGGCTGTCTCTGCTGGATATGGGGCTGTCTCTGCTGGATATGGAGCTGTCTCTTTGCTGGATATGGGGCTGTCTCTTTGCTGGATGTGGAGCTGTCTCTTTGCTGGATATGGAGCTGTCTCTCTGCTGGTTATGGGGCTGTCTCTTTGCTGGATATGGGGCTTTCTCTTTGCTACTTATGGGACTGTCTCTTTGCTTGTTATGGGGCTGTCTCTTTGCTGTATACGAGGCTGTGTCTTTGCTGGTTATAGGGCTGTCTCTTTGCTGGATATGGGGCTGTCTCTTTGCTGGATATAGGGCTGTCTCTTTGCTGGATATGGGGATGTCTCTTTGCTGATTATGGGGATGTCTCTTTGCTGATTATGGGGATGTCTCTTTGCTGATTATGGGGCTGTCTCTTTGCTGGTTATGGGCTGCCTCTTTGCTGTATATGGGTCTGTCTCTGCTGTATATGGAGCTGTCTCTACCGGTTATGGGGCTGTCTCTTTGCTGGTTATGGGGCTGTCTCTTTGCTGGTTATGGGGCTGTCTCTTTGCTGGATATGGGGCTGTCTTTACTGGTTATGGGGCTGTCTCTGCTGGTTATGGGGCTGTCTCTTTGCTGGTTATGGGGCTGTCTCTTTGCTGGATATGGGGCTGTCTCTTTGCTGTATATGGGGCTGTCTCTGCTGGTTATGGGGCTGTCTCTTTGCTGGTTATGAGGCTGTCTCTTTGCTGGTTATGAGGCTGTCTCTTTGCTGGTTATGGGGCTGTCTCTTTGCTGGTTATGGGGCTCTCTCTTTGCTGTATATGGGGCTGTCTCTGCTGGTTATGGGGCTGTCTCTTGAGTGATATGAGTCTGTCTCTCTCCTGGATATGGGCCCGTTGAAATCATCTGGAAGTGCCTCTGAGTTTACTTTGGTAAGAGCTGGGTATTTCTATAGTGTTGTGCATTTTACTACATTGCTTTTTATTAACAAATGTTATACAAATTACTTGTATAGCCCCCCAAATTATAGGTTCTCTAAAGGGGGCTGTGCTAGGAGGGGTGGAGACAAGGGGCGGTTCTAGGGGTGGGTAGGGGCGGAGAAGAGCGTGGCCTATGGGATGGGGGAGAGTTCCTGCACCTTTTCTCCGAGAAAAAAAGCCCTGCACACCCCTAAGTGAAAATGTCCAAATTGGGCCCAAAGTGTCAATATTTTGTGTAGCCACCATTATTTTCCAGCACTGCCTTAACCCTCTTGAGCATGGAGTTCACCAGAGCTTCACAAGTTGCCACTAGAGTCCTCTTCCACTCCTCCATTACGACATCACGGAGCTGGTGGATGTTAGAGACCTTGCGCTCCTTCACCTTCCATTTGAGAATTCCTCACAGGTGCTCAATAGGGTTTAGGTCTTGGAGGTGTGTTTGGCATTGTTATCATGTTGGAATACTGCCCTGTGGCCTAGTCTCCAAAGGGAGGGGATCATGCTCTGCGTCAGTATGTCACAGTACATGTTGGCATTCATGGTTCCCTCAATGAACTGTAGCTCCCCAGTGCCGGCAGCACTCATGCAGCCCTAGACCATGACATTCTCACCACCATGCTTGACTGTAGGCAAGACAAATTTGTCTTTGTACTCCTCACCTGGTTGCCGCCACACATGCTTGACACCATCTTAACCAAATCCGTTTATCTTGGTCTTATCAGACCTTATGACAATACTGAAAATGCTTGTTTACGATTTTTGTGAGTATGTTTTTATGACTTTTATTAAATATATTTTATCAAGGATAATGCGCTAGGCCAGTGCGGCCTTGTGTACCTTTTGTCTCTTCAGTTTCCGGGACTACCCCAGTCCTTTAGGTGGCAGCACCGCGGCACGTTATCTGGCTTTGATATTATTCGATATCCCCTCCCTCACCACTGCAGAGAAGATCCTCTCCTAGAGCGCAGGAAATAACTAATTTTTGGCTGTACATGGTTCCAGTAATCCATGCCCTTAGTCTGCTTGTCTTCAGCAAACGGTTTGCGGGCTTTCTTGGGCATCATCTTTAGAAGCAGCAATGTTGGCAGCACTCATACGTCTATTTCCCAAAGACAACCTCTGGATATGATGCTGAGCACGTGCACTCAACTTCTTTGGTGGACCATGGCAGGGCCTGTTCTGAGTGGAACCTGTCCTGTTAAACCGCTGTATGGTCTTGGCCACCTTGCTGCAGCTCAGTTTCAGGGTCATGGCAATCTTCATATAGCCTAGGTCATCTTTATGTAGAGCACCAATTCTTTTTTTCAGATCCTCAGAGTTCTTTGCCATGTTGCGCCATGTTGAACTTCCAGTGACCAGTATGAGAGAGTGAGAGCGATAACACCAAATTTAACACACGTGCTCCCCATTCACACCTGAGACCTTGTAACACTAAAGAATGACATGACACCGGAGAGGGAAAATGGCTAATAGGGCCCAATTTGGATATTTTCACTTAGGTGTACACACTTTTGTTGTTAGCGGTTTAGACATTAATGGCTGTGTGTTGAGCTATTTTCATGGGACAGCAAATTCACACTGTTATACAAGCTGTACACTCACTACTTTACATTGTAGCAAATTGTCATTTCTTCAGTGTTGTCACATGAAAAGATATGATAAAATATTTACAAAAATGTGAGGGGTGTACTCACTCTTGTGAGATAATATATATATATATATATATATAGTGACAAACAGCTCATGTCAGTTGTTGATGTAGTATATCTGCCACATAGAATCTTGAGATTCGTAAGGTAAATGGGTGGCAGGGAGAGGTCTGTAGGCAGCAAGGGGTAAAGTATTGGTCACACCTTGCTCCCATGCTGGGGTATAATTTTGCCTGACCTGGGTGTAATCAGTGGTGGTGCTGAGAGAGAAGGAGCAGGCTGTGAGTGAACGTGCCTGCAGGACTGAAGCAGACCTAGTGAAGTCTATCTCTTAGCCAGGAGGCTTTTATTCATGTAACGGACTTTTGTTTTGGGACTGTTTTCTACCCCTACGAGGGAAAGCCTTTCTGTTATCCTTATTTGCTGAATGAATAAACATGGGCAGGAAGCCCTTAACCTGAAATACGGCCTACATGTTTGAGAACCTCTCCACTTAATGCTAGTCACCCACAATAAATATATATATATATTTTTTTTTCTCTGTTCCTTCCTCCATCCCCCTCCATGTTTCATTTCTGATGGTCAGGTGCACAGGACTCAATTACTATAACTGAACAAATGTTCTTGTTCTCCATCCAATGACACTACTATCTTTCAATTCCAAAAATATGTGTAGAATGCCTTTATTTTGTGGGTTTAGGAGTGACAGATAAGTAAAAAGATTTGCATGTGAAATTTTTATCACTTATATGATGTCATATTGGCTTCCACATAAAGCACCAACAACCAGAAATTCTACACTGCCCCAACACATACATAGAGCAGGTGGTTTGGTGGTAACTGATATAAGGATAAGCAGGTGGTCCAGCAAACTGACACATTCCAGCCTATAAGATGCAAAGATTAAGTCAGATCAGGCTTTATAAACCCCTTCAGATGTTGCAGGCACCTCAGACATGTTCTCTTCTAGTACTCACAATATATTGCAGAGACTTTATCCATGCCGAGAAAAAGTTTCTACTACACAGCACGCAATCTTTCAAGTTATTGTACCTGGGCTTTCAATATACATCTTAAAGAATATTTTGGTAAGAAATACAGGCGTTTTGTTCATGCAAATAACAAATGTGCTTTGGATGGATGAAAAAAAAAAAACACAATTTCATCCAGTTACGTATTCTGTTAACATGTATTTTCATACTGACTGATGACCACCAATATAATGGAGAATGAACACCAATCTAGTAGGAACAGAACTCCTAACCACCAGTGTATCAAGCGCATTTATACAAACCTCAAATTTAACAGAATTTAGCTGACTACAAATGCACAAGGGGCTGTTTGAAAACTGAACTCTGGGTCCCTTAAAAACAAGTACCCTTGCAGCATTGTACAATTTTGTAGGGTGCTATAATATTCTGTTGCAGTGTTATATAATTTAATGTTGATTTTTACAGTGTGATATGTCTTTGTGGCCATTTATATATTTTTCTGTAATGGTATGACATAGAACAATGTGCTGTTACTTAGTGAGATAATTTACTGCTGTAGTGCGCCATGGAATGTTTATCTACGATAACAGGTTTATTAATATATACAAATTTACATAGTAAATTTAGGTCATGGTATTTTTTTCACAAAAATATTCAATTCACAAATATAAATATTCAGGTGTCAAATCTTTTATGAAATAAATATTTTCTCATAGTTGTTTGCAACTCTACTTGACTCATTACAGAAAATAACAGTCACTATAGAAGGTAATGATCTTCTTAGCTTAGGAAGCCAAGTGCCGACTTTGTCTGCCATTGTGCTTTCTCAGTCACCATCTGGAAAATCTTATACTTTTCCAGAATAAATTGAGGATATAGCAGAAATGGAAGCCTGTCATTTACACAATTCTGTGTCTGTGTGCTGCACAGCCTTGTCTATCATCGAATGCAATTATTTTTTATTAAAATCACCAGCAACCAAAAATGCAAATAAACACTCTCCTGGAATAGATTAACATGGAAACTCCAGTGCAAGAACCAAGGCATTTTACAGTATTCACCAAATTTTCACCAAATAAAATATATATATATCTATATATATCTATATATATATATATATATATATATATATATATATATATATATATATATATATATATATATATATATATATAGGGTTTCTGATGATTTTTATCCATATTGAAGGTTTTCCATAGGATATAACCAAATAGGAAAATGCTGCAAGATTTAGTAAGGCAAGGTTGTTTAGTTGCTGGCATTTCAGTCTATTAGGAAGTCTCTGGTTTATGATTCACAGCACTACAACAACATAGTGTAAGCTATTCTATTTAGGTTTCCTTTAGTGATATTGCTGCAGAGATTTTGAAGAAGCCCTTTAAAATAAATGAAACAAAGACAGTATATACAGTATCTCACAAAAGTGAGTACACCCTTCACATTTTTGTAAGGATTTTATTCTATCTTTTCATGTGACAACACTGAAGAAATAACACTTTGCTACAATGTAAAGTAGTGAGGGTACAGCTTGTATAACAGTGTAAATTTGCTGTCCCCTCAAAATAACTCAATACACAGCCATTAATGTCTAAATTGCTGGCGACAAAAGTGAGTACATCCCTTACCCTAGGTTCACAACTATTTTACAGAAATGCACTACAGTGCATTTAAAATGGTTTCCTATGGATGTAGTTCACATCTGTGCATTTTGCGGCATTGCGTTATTTGGAATGGGTCGGGGACTTTTTTTTTCTCACTGCAGTATGCGTTTTGCACTCAATAGACTTCAATGGCGCTGCACCAGAAACGCAAATGTTGGTTTTTTATGTGCTTTTACCACCATTTTGCAGCCATTTGCGTTTTTAAATCTGCCTACCAATAAATTCCCCCCCCCCCCCCCCAAAAAATGTAAAAACCGCAAAATGCGGCAAAATCGCAGGAAAAACAAGGTTAAAAATGTGAAAAAAATGCAGAAAGTACAGCCGCAAACATGTGAACGTAGACTAAGTGAAAATGTCCAAATTGGGCCAAAAGTGTCAATATTTTGTGTGGCCACCATTATTTTCCAGCACTGCCTTAACCCTCTTAGACATGGAGTTCACCAGAGCTTCACAGGTTACCACTGGAGTCCTCTTCCACTCCTCCATGATGACATCACGGAGCTGGTGGATGTTAGAGACCTTGCGCTTCTCCACCTGCCATTTGAGGATGCTCCACAGGGTTTAGGTCTGGAGACATGCTTGGCCAGTCCATCACCTTTACCATCAGCTTCTTTAGTAAGGCAGTGGTCATCTTGGAGGGGTATTTGGGGTCTTTATCATGTGGGGAGGGGATCATGCTCTGCTTCAGTATGTCACAGTACATGTTGGCATTCATAGTTCCCTCAATGAACTGTAGCTCCCCAATGCCAGCAGCACTCATTCGGCCCCAGACCATGACACTCCCACCACCATGGCAGTGGTCATCTTGGAGGTGTGTTTTGGGTCGTTATCATGTTGGAATACTGCCCTGCGGCCCAGTCTCCGAAGGGGGGATCATGTTCTGCTTCTGTATGTCACAGTACATGTTGGCATTCATGGTTCCCTCAATGAATTGTAGCTCCCCAGTGCCAGCAGCACTCATGCAGCCCCAGACCATGACACTCCCACCATTATGCTTGACTGTAGGCAAGACACACTTGTCTTTGTACTCCTCACCTGGTTGCCGCCACACACGCTTGACACCATCTGAACCAAATAAGTTTATCTTGGTCTCATCAGACCACAGGACATGGTTCCAGTAATCCATGTCCTTAGTCTGCTTGTCTTCAGCAAACTGTTTGCAGGCTTTCTTGTGCATCATCTTTAGAAGAGGCTTCCTTCTGGGATGACAGCCATGCAGACCAATTTAATGCAGTGTGTGGCGTATGGTCTGAGCACTGACAGGCTGACCCTCCACCCCTTCAACCTCTGCAGCAATGCTGGCAGCACTTATACGTCTATTTCCCAAAGACAACCTCTGGATATGACGCTGAGCATGTGCACTCAACTTCTTTGGTCGATCATGGTGAGCCCTGTTCTGAGTGGAACCTGTCCTGTTAAACCGCTGTATGGTCTTGGCCACCGTGCTGCAGCTCAGTTTCAGGGTCTTGGCAATCTTCTTATAGCCTAGGCCACCTTTATGTAGAGCAACAATTCTTTTTTTCAGATCCTCAGAGAGATCTTTGGCATGAGGTGCCATGTTGAACTTCCAGTGACCAGTATGAGAGAGTGAGAGCAATAACACCAAATTTAATACACCTGCTCCCCATTCACACCTGAGACCTTGTAACACTAACGAGTCACATGACATGGGGGGGGGGATGGCTAATACGTAGGGTGTACTCACTTTTGTTGCCAGAAATTTAGACATTAATGGCTGTGTGTTGAGTTATTTTGAGGGGACAGCAAATTTACACTGTTATACAAGCTGTACACTCACTACTTTACATTGCAGCAAAGTGCAATTTCTTCAGTGTTGTCACATGAAAATATATAATAAAATATTTACAAAAATGTGATTCTTGTGGATTTCTGCACAATTATAACGTAGAGGGAGGAGGTTCTGTCACGTGAGATGGGGGCCCTGTTAGTTGGGCTGTACAAGACAGAGTTATGTCCTGCCGGCGTGTGAATAAAATTAACTTAGCTCAATCTATCTTGTGCAATACTGGCTGTCAATAAAGCCTCATTAGGTTCTATGTTGTCATGCAGTGTTGCCTTTGCCTAATGTTAGCCCTATCCTTAGGCCTCATGACAGGAGAAAAGCAACGTTAAAAATGCACTTAAAGCCACATTTTTAGGTGTGTTTAGACACTTTCAGGTGTGTCAAGTATTTGAACGTTCATTCATTTCATTGGCTAGAATATTCATTTAATCAATAAATTCATATTCTGGCCATTAAAATGAATGAACACTCAATCGCTAAACGCGTCGGTCATTTTTTCTGCCCAAGTGCTTCTCTCCTGAATGCAATGTTCATATTTATGCCCCAAATACCCCTGCTTCTAAACGTTTGTGTGTGCGTGGACACATAGGCTAACAGAGCTGAAAAAAAGGTCAAAAGCCTGTATGATTGGCATTTGACAGCTGCAGCGTGCATGAGGCTCCCCATCAGCAATAGCTATATCAGCACATTGGGGAACACCCTATGCCTTAATGCTTCCTCACTCTTCTTAAGCAGACATTTGCTGTAGATGGATCAAAACTCAGTCAGTCCCTGCTGAACCTGCCAAATTTCAATCCATCTATGGCCAGCTTTAGTATTATATTACTGGTCACAAATGACTAATAATTTCTAAACATACTGTATAAGGGTTTCTATCACAATAATAAAACCCTGTCAAGGCCAGCAGTGAATCTATTTTGCCACTGGTTACTAGAGAAAAGTGTATTCAGTGCTCCAAAGAATTATGTAAGACTGATAATAAAACTCTTGGATTATATCCAAAAATACAATCTTTGACAACCATGGATATTTAAGGAAAATCGTATCACTTTGCTATAGGTTATCTTCATTATTTCAATAAATCATATCATGGAGGTGACTCAAAGAGTTCTCAAAGGTTTGGTAGGGAAAATTATTGTAAAAACATTGATCTTGACCAGTGAATAAGAAGTTCTTCCTGGTACCTGTACTAATGAAAACAACTCTGCTAATACAGTCCAGAATATGTGATTCGAAATTTCCTGAAAGCAGTGAAGAATGTCTCCATCGTACCTCCTAGGACAATTTTTTCATCTCCAGGGATGATAGAACCTTGACACTGTGGTAAAAAAGTGACCCCTGGGAGACTTTGAATGAAGCTTTGCTTAACATTTGGGGTGAAGGCTCTCACAGAACCAATGACTGACAGGGCCTTGTTTATGGACAATAATTTGTTGGACAGGAAGGCTGCTAGACCAGAAAGTCTGTGGAGTAAATTATGGAGCCTTCTTCTCCTTCTGAAATGGGTAATAGTATTGCACACATGCTTTAGGAACCCTTCAGTTAATTCCAATTGATGAGCTTGTGGTATTGAAGTCTAGTAAAGAAAACTCTTCATTAGAGGAAGTAGCCAAATCTTTGAATATAACCTCACCCAGTGGTGTAGGGCAGGCACATATTGGAAGAGATCTACAACCATGTTTGATGAGCACTGAAAGTTGCCCTATTACCATGAAAATAATCGGTATATTTAGTGGCAAACTCAGCTTTGTAGGGAATTAAGAAAAATAGCTTCCTATATCCACCTTTCTTGTGTCCTTTCTTGCTCTTGGAGACAGAAGCTGAACCTTTGTTAACATTTCTTTAGTCACAAGCCTTTTTAGGTAATTTATTTTTTTCATTGTATTGGCCAAGTCCAGGTGGTACACTAGATGAGGAAGCTGAAGCAGTCAGTCTGGGAACATCCCCAAGATATATCTATACTTATCAAATTAAATTCTCAGTCACTCTAAAAGACCACACCAAGCCATTTTATATACTGCAGGTAAACACTGTGTAAAGAGGCATGGTATATTCTGGAACTGTCACAAAACCATGTTGCAGCATACCTGGTACTCATTATAAAATATGTTTAGTGATATGTAAATAATTTGTATTTTATTGCTTAAGTCAAATTAACCTGCTGGGGACAGTGTGGGGTTGATGTACTGAAGGCATCTAGATTGTGCACTTTGCAAAGTGCAGTTGCACTTTGCAAGAGCAGTTGCTCTAGAGCTTAGTAAATGACGTAAAGTTTAATTTTTGCTTGCACATGATTGGATGACAGTGAGCAGAGCTTTTGCTCATTTACAAAGCTCTGGAGCAACTGCTCTTGCAGAGTGCAACTGCACTTTGCAAAGTGCTCAGTGTATTTGACTATATATACAGCTAAATACCTTTTCTCATCAGCAGTATATAGCATTCTTGTGACTTCTATCAGTGGCAGGTTAAAGCTTGTAGGTGGAGTTTCATAATGCACTGGCTGACCTGTCAGGATGCAGGACCCCTGACTCTCTGTCTGGACAGTGCTGATTGGCCCTGTGCTGATCACATGCACCCTCCCAAGAAAAAGAAAAACACTCCAGCAATACACATTAAACTGAGCATGTGAAGCCTGACTCCAGTAACTCTGTCTTATCCGGACATGTTTTGGAGGCAGTGCAAGAAGGGGAGGATCTGTGCATACAGGATCAAACAACCTTTTTACACAATGCAGAGAATTAACCCCTTAAGATCCACAGTGAGTGTAACAAGCATGCTTTACTGCATGTACAGACTGATTTTACTGTGGTGGGTTTAGTAACACTTTACGTTCAGACACTAGAGAGATACAAATGGGGTAATTTACTATAGCACCCAAATGTGCTCCAGCAGTGCCTGAAAATAGTGCCCAATTAAAGGCAATTAAGACTTCAACTCTGAGAAACTGAGTAAAATATGCAAATGGAAAAGAGCGGTATTGCCGGAGAACATGCCTATCAGATCACATAATGGGAATCAAACCTGCAAAATCCACAGTCCTCCATTGCAAGCTTGTATGAAAGTTATTTGCCATAAAAAGTGTATGGGGACCTGGGTCCTGCCCTAGGGGACATGTATCAATCGAAAAAAAAGTTTTAAAAACAATCGTTTTTTTAAAGGAGTGGTGATTTTATAATGCTTAAAGTGAAAAAATAAAAATGAAAAAGGGCAGAAGAAAGAAGACTCCCCTCAAAAGAGCAGATGACCCCACAAAAGAAAGAAGACCCCCGCAAAAGAGCAGAAGACCCTGCAAAAGAGACGCTGGAGCTGCCTTAATACAATACGTTAAAACCTGTGTAGTGTGTTTTTTTGCCACTTTTTTTTAGGTGAATGGGTAGAGGTACAATGTCTCCATACTCATGGGGGGGGGGCAGGATCTGGGGGCCCCCTTCCTAGAGGGGCTTCCAGATTCCGATAAGCCAACCTCCTGCAGACCCCGAAAACCACCGGCCAGGGTTTTCGGGCAGAAGCCCTTGTCCCCATCAACATGGGGACAAGGTGCTTTGGGGTGGGGAGGCGCAGAGCCCACCGGCCCCAAAGCACCCACCCCCCCCCCCCCCATGTTGCTCGCTCATCCTCTCCCTTTCCTGACCTCAAGGCTGCATGCTCGGATAAGGGCCTGATATGCATTTTAGGGGGGACCCCACACCTTTTTTTTGTGTAAATTTTGTTTAAAATGTATCTTTATTACATTTTCTGTTATATCCACATACAACAATAAAAAAAGAAAGGTGTATTCTCAAACACATAAGGCATTATAACATATCACAAATCATATATATTCTGTGCATCTTTTTCGTCCCTCTATTATAGGATTTATACAAGTAATTTCTTTCTTTTATAATTTTCCATTTTTACTTTATCTTACCCTACTTGACCTTAATATTTCTCCTGATTGGAGTAGACAAAATTGCCCCTCTACTATACTGATGCCCCAAAGCACCCACCCCATCCCATGTTGAAGGCATATTGCCTAGTACGGTTCAGGAGGGGGGCGCTCGCTCATCCCCCTTTTCCTTACCTGCAGGCTGCATGCTTGAATTAGGGTCTGGTCTGGATTTTAGGGGGACCCCATGCCATTTTTTTTTTAAATTTTGGCATGGGGAGTCCCCTTAAAACCCAGACCAGACCTGAAGGGCCTGGTATGGACAGAAGGGTAAACCCACACCATTTTTTGTCTGGATTTTTGATTAGCTGGATTTTGGAATTCCACACCATATTATTGAATAATTATATACCATTGCATGCATTTCAAGAGTTAAAATTCTGGAATCAACCAAAATGATGTGCATTAGAAAATTATGCCTGCTGACTACAATGCTAGTTTTCAGGAGGTGATACCATTAGTAGGATTCAAACCCAGACCCAAGCACACTCATACATCGAAAATACAATTGCTAAAGTTGGATTATTTTCATTCTAAACAATAATATATTGCATTTGAGGAATTAAAATTATGGTAACAACCATGCTCATGTGGCAGCTGACAACTGAATGTAAAAAAACAAAAACTGGATTCGGAGGGGACCCCCCACACCAAAATGTAAAAAAAAAATGGCATGGGCTCCCCTTATCCGAGCATGCAGCCTAGATGTCAGGAAAGGGAGGGGATGAGCGAGTGCCCCCCCTCCTGAACCATACCAGGCCACATGCCCTCAACACGGGGGGGTGGGTGCTTTCATTGCGCCCCCACACTCCAAAGCACCTTGCCCCCATGTTGATGGGGACAAGGGCCTCTTCCCGACAACCCTGGGCTGTGGTTGTTGGGGTCTGTGGGCGGGGGGCTTATCAGAATCTGGAAATCCCCTTTAACAACGGGGCCCCCAGATCCTGCCCCCCCTATGTGAATGAGTATGGGGTGCATCGTACCCCTACCCATTCACATAAAAATTGTCAAAATGTAAAAACCCCAAGTGACATCTTTTGTCCAATCTTTTATGTCAAAAATGTTAAAAAAGTGTTCCGTAATGTACATTCATGGCCAATCACGGCGCCCGACAGGCCCAAAAATAGTACTTAATGTAAACGCTCCACCTCGATGGGAGGGCTCCTGCTGTATGTGCTCTGTGCACTTTGACAGTTCTTTTCTAGGCAAGGGCGGGGCCACCTTGGTACGTAACCCATGCGCTGAAATATGACATCAGAAAGGGGTGGAGTAACCTGGTTACATCACTGGATGGCCCCTTCCTTGACAATATAACACCTGTCAAAGCGAAAAGGCAGTAGTTGGCGGGGGCCCTCCCATCGAGGCGGAGCGTATAGATTTGTGTCTATATCTCTGGTCCATCGGGCGGCGTGATTGACCATGGATGTACATCGCAGAACACTTTTTTAACATTTTTTACATAAAAAATTGGACAAAAAAGGTCTCTATTTTTTAAAACATTTTGACACTACGATGTACCCGATACCCATTCACATAGGGGGGGGGCAGGATCTGGGGGTCCCTTTGTTATAGGGGGCTTCCGATCAGCCTCCCACCTGCGGGCCCCAACAACCACCTGCCGGTTGTCGTCAGAGGCCCTTGTCCCCATCAACATGGCTGTGAACAAGGCTACAAGCCGAAACGCGTCTGCGTGTGCTGTATTTTTATGGGCATGGAATAAATTTATTGGATATCGTACTTCAGTGTGCCGGTTCTTTTTGCTGTATCTAATTTGGACTATCGGATGAGGAGGAACATCCTGAACCTGAGCACCTGACACAGGTGTGTATACTTTTATAATGAACTGAATCTTTTGTGTTCTGGGTTCTGAGCGGTGCACTTTGTGGTTTGCTTTGGGGTGAGCCCCCCCTACCCCAAAGTACCCGCACCCCTCATGTTGAGGGCATGTGGCCTGGTATGGTCCAGGAAGGGGGGCACTGGCTTGTCTCCCCCATCCTGACCTTCAGGCTGCATGCACAGATAAAGGTCTGGTATGGATTTTGGGGGGATCCCACCCTGTTTTGGAAAAAAATTTGGCATGGGCTTCCCCTAAAATCCATACCTGACCTGAAGGGCTTGGTATGGATTGGTGGGGACCCCATGCCATTTTTTTTTTATCTGTATTGCCGGGAGCCGGCAATATATTGCAGCCACAAGCAAGTTGAAATTACATTTTTTATCAATGTGGGGGAAGATGTGGTGGCTATATTTGGTGTGGGTGGGGTTCATTGATTTGTTTATTTGGCATCACCGCACATTTGCTTCCAGCCCATGTGCACACATCACTTCCTGTTTACAGACACATTACACTTCCTGCATTTGTTCTGCTGATGTAAATCAGTAAGGACTATGCAAATATAAATGAGAGTATGACCCAGGGCCAGTTCACACTGCAGAGTTGTCCGAGATTGAATGTGATTCGCACCGCACTGCAGTGAAAAATCAGATGCGATCTCTGTGTGATGCCGTTTCGCATCGCATTCGGACCAAACTGGCACAGGACCCTTTTTTTGTTCCGCAGCAGAATGTTCACACCCATGCAATCCAATTCCTTTACTTAATTTGCAGTTCACAGTGCGATATGCAAACTGATTTGCGGGTGTCATTAGCTTTCTATTTCTATACAGAAATTTGCATATGGCAGTGTGAACTGCCTGCGAGTCGGGTGCGACAGTGGATTCGCAGGGTTCCCGCATCGCACCCGACTCACAGGCAGTTCACACTGCCATATGCAAACTGCTGGGAGTGACAATAGAAAGCTAATGACACCCCCAAATCAGTTTGTATATCGAACTGCAAACTCGGACAGGAATCGGATCGCATGGCTGTGAACACCCATGCAATCCGATTCTGCTGCGGAACGAAAAAAAGTGTATTGTGAGAGTTTGGTCCGAATGTGATGCAAATTCAGCCATACTATCTGTATGGCTGAATTTGCATTGCACAGAGATTGCATGTGATTTGCACTCCAGTGCGAATCACATTGGATCTCGGACACCGAAGCAATGTAAACCGGCCCTAAGGAAGATGTTCCACTTCCTCAAAACCACCACCCCCCAAAACGAATTAAAAAGTAAGAAGAAAGAAAAGAGAAAAGCAACAAAAAAGAGCTCAATAATGTACTTTTATGTTGCCAGCAGAAACACAATTATGTACATATTTACTGGCATTAAAATATTTTACAGTATATATGGTTCTCCATTTAGCAAAACAGTTAGCAACTGGGTTGTAAGGACCCTGCTCATAGGGGCTTATAATGTAACATTTGTCTAAACCTTAGAGTGGACACAGTTTTACTTTCATAGTGTGGAACAGTAAACTACTCAACACCTACCGACCGACATCACATTTTTAGCTGGAAGATTATAGAAACATACTTAACAGTCATTCTTTCAAAGCATTCCAACATATTATTAAAAAAGGCACATATTCAAATGATAACACTTCCCCCCCCCCCCCCCCACACACACACACATTCTACACACATACATTGGTGAGTATGTTCTCCTGGTAGAATGCATGGTCAGACAGGAACAATGCACACACAACATAACATTGACAGCATGGCCACATAAACCCATTTTTGATGGACAAAATGCACAAGAATTTCAGCCAGCAAACAAACATCCAAACAGCCCTAGTGGGGCGTTTGCCATTATACACAATATGAGTCCTTCTCCCCCAAAAATCAAAGCAAATAACATGGCCTCTTCTGAGGCCAACCCAACCGCAGTCCTTTATATAAGATAGGCTGTATTGTTAGCACACTGACACATGCCCAATAGAAGTACACTCCAACCACTATCTTTCAATTTGTCTCTGCATATATGTCTAAATTGATTGCACCTGATGAGCAGGAACACATAATACTATTTGCTGTGTTAGCCCTTGGCTATGTGCACCAAATTTCCAACTACAGGCCAAAATTCTAAGTCCATTATAATGCACATAAACCAAGCAACAGTTTTCTAAACAGATGTACCTGTGCAGTGTAAACCCTGCAATTTTAAATGTCCCTGGGCATGATTAGTACTAACAAACATTAACATCAGTCCCTGGCTGCAATGAGCTTCCAATCTAAGACCCCATACACACTATTAGATTTTCTGCAGATTTTTTCCTTCAGATTTATCAAAACCATGTAGTGTAAGGGCCTGCCTGATTGCATACAAATTGAAACTCTTAAGGTTTGACCTCATATTATATGGTTTTGGTAAATCTGAAGACAAAAATCTGCAGAAAATCTAATAGTGTGTATGGGGTCTAATGTCCAAAAATAACTTGCTTATATTAGAGACTATTTTGACAGGAGACAAATAAAATGCCAGCATGTCTTTGGATTGTGGTGAGAAACCCACAGAGGGGGAACATACAAACTTCAACACAAGCATTAGCATGTTGGGGATATGAAACAGCAACCCTAGTGCTGCTAGGCAGAATTATTAGCTACTTAGCCAGTGAGCAGCCTCACACATGTAGTATGCATCTCTGCGGTGTGACCCAGCCCTAAGTCCATAGCCATGCTCAGTGTCACAAGCCATATACAATATATGGTCCTAAGTATCGGGACACTTGCCTTTACACACACATGAACTATAATGGCAGCCCAGGGTTCAATATAGAGTTGGCCTGCCCTTTGCAGCTATAACAGCTTCAACTCTTCTGGGAAGGCTGTCCACAAGGTTTAGGAGTGTGTCTATGGGAATGTTTGACCATCCTTCCAGAAGTGCATTTGTGAGGTCAGGCACTGATGTTGGATGAGAAGGCCTGCCTTGCAGTCTCCACTCTAATTCATCCCCAAGGTGTTCTGTTGAGATCAGGAGGCCAGTCAAGTTCCTCCACCCCAAATTGGCTCATCCATGTCTTTATGGACCTTGCTTTGTGCACTGGTACAAATCATTTAGTGGAGGGGGATTATGATGTGGGATTTGTTTTCAGGGGTTGGGCTTGGCCTCTTAGTTCCAGTGAAGGGAACTCTTAAGGCGTCAGCATACCAAGACATTTTGGACAATTTCATGCTCCCAACTTTGTGGGAACAGTTTGGGGATGACCCCTCCCTGTTCCAACATGACTGCACACTAGTGCACAAAGCAATGTCCATAAAGATATGGATGAGGGAGGTTGGGATGGAGGAACTTGACTGGCCTGCACAGAGTCCTGACCTCAACCAGACAGAACAACTTTTGGCTGAATTAGAGCAGAAACCGCGAGCCAGGCCTACTCATCCAACATCAGCACCTGACCTCACAAATGCACTTCTGGAAGAATGGCCAAACATTCCCATAGACACACTCCTAAACTTTGTGGACAGCCTTCCCAGAAGAGTTGAAGCTGTTATAGCTGCAAAGGGTGGGCCAAATCATATTTTAACCCTATGGCCTAAGACTGGGCTGCCATTAAAGTTCATGTGTGTGTAAAGGCAGACATCCCAATACTTTTGGCTAGATAGTGTATCTGGCAAGATTTGCAATGGTGGTAGAACCTTCCTACCCATAAGTACTACATTTAGACATGTGGCCCTGACAAGTTTTGTTTAACAACATAGAGAGAACAGGCAACTACTCTATATGAAGTTGCATGTTTGGGATTTGAAACCAGAAACTCAGCATTGCTAGGTAGGAGCGCTAGCCTACTGAGCCACAGGTTTTAAGGCTGCATTTTAAGTGGTGTGGTGTAAGTGGCCCTAAGTCCCAGGGGTGCAAGAAGTTAATCAATGCAGATGTACTGTGGAAGGCCAGAGAGTCAGTGAACAACCTGTTTCTGGCATATGTCATCTGTTTTGAAGGGTGGTTATGGCTGATTACTGTCAGCATGCAGAGGGATAAAAAAAAGCTGTAATTTTGTGGGTTTTGGCTTGGTAAGAGGTTGCAATTAGTGGTGGTGGGGAAAGGTTAAGGCTAACGAGAGACCTTGCCCATGGAAAACATATGACACAATTTGCAATGATGGTGGAACCCTCCTACGCATAAATACTAAATTTAGGCAAGGCCCTGAGTCAAGAGTTATGTTTAACAATAGGGAGAACAAACAACATCTCTTCATGAAGTGCCATGTTTGGGATTCAAACTCAGGAACTCAACTTTGCTAGACAGTTGTCTTACCTTGTGAGCCTCTGAGCTGTTACACATGTAACCCTCCTACACATATATACAGCTTTTCTTTAGACATATAGGTGGTGGAATTACATTAGTCAGGAGTTATTCTTCTTGATTAATTCTGTGATATTTGGTGGTTCTTGATGTGTGAGTGTTAAATAGTGATGTTACCCTCAGATTTTTTGGAATGACATTTTTACTTCTGATGTTGGTACACATATCACATTTTTTTGGGCTCAAATTAGGATCATTTGGAAATAATAAAAAATAAAAAATTGAGACTCATTTTAAATTTGCATAAAGAATGGTATTGGTGAGCAGGACATCTACAAGTGAAAGTGACAGTTTAAGAAAACATTACACATTCTAGCATTCTTAAAAAACAAAATAGATGATGAAAAATCAACATTGTTGCAAGTAGGGATGCACCGAAATTTCGGCAGCCGAAAATTATCTGCATTTTCAGCCAAAATCTGTGTTTTCAAGGGGACGGGTACCGTCCATGCATCCATATCCCGCAATGGATGTGGGAGATGAGTAGATTCAGAATGCACAGAGCACGCTGCTTGTAGGAGCCACTCTGTCCATGAAACTGTCAGCTAATTACACTGAAATGCAGAGAGAGCTGTCTGGTCTTCAAGTTGTTGTCGGGAGGTGGGCAGGACGGAACAGCTATCAAATGCCAGCCAATGGGACAGGGGCTGGGTGGGTGTTAGCTGTTCAGTCCCGCCCTCCTCCGATCTCAGTGAAAATCTGACAGCTCTCTCTGCATTCTCTGCATTCCAGTGTAATTAGCTGACAGTTTCAAGCACAGAGCAGCTCATACAAGCATTGCGCTCTGTGCATTGTGAATCTACTCATCTCTTCTGCCAGTGCCAGCCAGTACCATCCAGTGCCACCTTCCAGTACCGTCTAGTGCCGCCTGTCAGTGCTAACCAGTGCCAATCAGTGCCAGATGCCAGTGATACTTTCCAGTACCATTCAGGGCCACCTGTCAGTGCCAATCAGTGCTACATGCCAGTGCCACCTGCCAGTACCATCCAGGGCCACCTGTCAGTGCCAATCAGTGCCACCTGCCAGTACCATCCAGTGCCACCTGCCAATACATCCAGTGCCACCTGTCAGTGCCAACTGCCCATACAGTCCAGTGCCACCTGTCAGTGCCAATCAGTGGCACCTGCCAGTACCATCCAGTGCCGCCTGTCAGTGCCACATGCCAGTGCCACCTGCCAGTACCATCCAGTGCCAATCAGTGCTGCCTATCGGCGCCAATATGTGCCGCATGTCAGTGCCCAGGCACAGGTAGGCTGCATATGACAATTTATATAAAAATATAAATATTTTTTAAAAACTGTCAGTTTCGGTTTAGTGCATTTTCGGTTTTGGCGCCAAAATTTCCATTTGGTGCACCACTAGTTGCAAGGACAGTTTCCTTGAGAGAAAGATACATTTCATCTCAACGTGAAAAAGATTTCTGTGGGGAAGTTACAATTGTACCATTATAATCAATGGCTGAAACTTGCATTGGGCTACATAACTCCCATTTTGACTCCCAAAAAACACTCTTTCACCCTAGGTTCACACCTATGTGGCTGCACTTTCTGCATTTCTTTCCCAGTTTTTACCACGTTTTACCGCCATTTTGCCACGATTTGCAGTTTTTCTTGGGGGGGGGGGATTTGTTGCTAGGCAGATTTAAAACCGCAAAATGCAAATCACGTCAAGATCGCAGTAGAAACACATCAAAAACGCATCAGAAAAACAACACTTGCATTGCTGGTGCTGCTCCATTGAAGTCTATTGCATGCAAACTGCAGCAAGAAAAAAAGTCCCCGATCCTTTCCAAAAAACGCAATGCCGCAAAACGCACAGATATGAACTATATCCATAGAAAACCATGTTAAATGGTCTGTAGTGCATTTCTGCAAACCGCAAAGTGCAGTAAAAATGCATAGGTGTGAACCTAGACTAAAACAACACTAATTTTGGTATTTATTATAGCATCCTGTAAATACTCCATGGGAGTTAAAATGAGAGTAGTTTCATGTTTGAGCATGCTCAGTTGTGCTCAGCTGTGCTGTGCACCTAGTTGTAAAGAGACGGACGGGGAATTCATCTCTTCTCAGACTTTTAGGCCTCATACACATGGACGTTTTTTGACGCCGGCGTTTTCTGGCGTTTTTTGCAGCTCTCCATGTTAGTCAATGGCCCCATAAAAACGTCGGCGTTTTTGAGCTGCAGATGGTGTCGGCGTTAGTGAGCTGAAGGTAGAACCCACGGCCATCACAATCTGAGGCTGTAATGTTTTGGCGTTTTTTTGACGCCACAAAACGCCAACAAACGCCAACTAATATTGTACCGGCGTTAACCGGCATTTTTTGACGCCGACGTTTTTAGGTTGAAAAATAGCAGAGGGATGATTTTTTTTAAAAAATGCCTATTGAGCCGACGATCACTAATGCCACTGCATAACGCCGAAAAACGCCGATTTTTTTTTCCTTGACGTCAGGCTCGACGTTTTGTTTATTTTTCAAGAAACGTCCGTGTGTATGAGGCCTTAAAGATTTTTCAGTGTAGAAATCACTTTTTCACATAGTTTAAAACCACATTATCTTTAAACAATATATTGCATATTTTATTACAATTAAAGTGATTATATCATGTGCTAAACATTATTTCCATGTGCACTTCTCCAGGTCCTGACTAGAGTAAGGATTTGGACACTATCTGTTGCCTGGGCGCTATTGTAAATTTGAGTTTGGGAGTATTTTGCCGCCAGCGCTATTGTGAATACCGTTTTAGCGCTATTTACAGCAATTTGTGGCATTTTAGCGCTATTTACCGCGATCGCAGTCATTTTGCCGCAAAATAGCAGCCAACGCTATAGTAAATGACCCCCAGTTCCATTGTTACTTATGTATCTACACTGTTGCATTCATCTAAAGAATAAAGGGGTGAGCTTCCATTTGCATATTATGTCAGTTAAAGCAACCTGACAAGTAAAAAAGAAAGTTTTTGTTATTTATAAAACGTGTCCTTATTTAATCCTTATTAACCCTTAGTTTACCTTAACTAGCCCTAAATAACTCCTTATATGGAGTTAATGATCATAGTAAACAATAATTTATTTTCTATGTTCGTCAACTGCATCTAGTGGCCATAATGTAGTCTTTACCTGATAAAATTGCCTAATAGCATTGGTTTATGCCTATTAACACAAATCAAATGTACATGCAGATTAACAAGATGGATAGTTCTGAACATTTTTTTTTTATAAATAAAATGAAAAAAATAAATAAATAAAAACCCCTTATGTTTTATTGTTTTTTCTCAGCATGAAATGACTAATTACTTACTTTGCTAGAAGTATTAATGGATGCTGATTTTCATGATATATATATATAATATAGGTCAGTACTGACTTTTCCAACCTAAAACTCAAGGACAAGTGAATAATACTGGCTTGTTTCAATGTTTTTTTGGATAGTGCAGTGCATACTTGCCACGCTTACTTTTTCATAAGTTGCAACTTTTTAAACTACAAATTCATTGGCTTGACACTCACACCCTTGTCATAGCCACACAGAGATCTGCCTAGCCAATTCTCCCAAATTCTATCTTGTCGAATGTGTAGTCAGCTTTGTAGGAATGTGGTGTTACAAGATATTCACGGTATGAAAATGTCTCATTTATTAACATTAACATTCATTAACATATTTATTGTGATCATGGGCTGGTTTTATGTGCATAAACCCTTATGACAAACTATTGGTACAAACATTATGAGAGGATGACAGTTGATTTTCCTACAGAATATGCAACAAATAGATTGAATTAAGTATTTGGCTTCAGCTTGACAGATCAGAAATCAAGTGCCTTCTTCATTACAGGTTAGCATCTAACATCTTTTTTATTTCCATTCAAAAAAATCATAAGGACTTACAGTAAACTCCTGCAAGAAAAAAGATAAACTTTGAATGTTGTTTTTTAAAATTAAGTTTTAGATCTGTTTTCATTTTTCACAAAATCTGTACAGTCTGTGTTTTACAAATGTAATGCATGAAACTTCTGCCTCAGCCTTCTGATAAACAATAAGTCATTCCAATCTGTACAGTTTGAGCTATGGAGCTATGTAAACAACAAGCTGTTTAAAGTAGACCTCAAAATCTCTGAAAGGCACCTCCCAGCTAAAAGATGCAATATGTCATATTTACCTGACTAAATATTATGTTTTAGATCAATTTATTTGATGAGGAAGACAAGGGAGTGCATATGAGGCCTTTTATGTACAGCTGCAGGTTTCCTTCAGTCCTCAATAGGTAAGTTCTCTCTTTGCAAAAAAAAAAAAAGATGTTGAATAAATCCTAATATTTGAAAAAGAGATGGAAAGTAGGGACATCCGTGGATAACATCATTTATTTTAGAAGCATACTAGAATTCATAATATATCATACACCTGAATTTCATTTCATCTGCTTTGGCTTTCTGAAATATATATATAAAGTATAGCATATAAGTAAAAGGATCAAAGTTCTGTGGTGAAATATTCTTCAATATCACTTTGGTCTACGTTTTGTATTTTGTTGCTACAAACCCGACTCTTCCTTCTGGCATCAAAAAACCTTGACATTCTGCATCTTTGCAGTGGTTTCCTTCCAAGGGGATGATTTGTAATGCATGTAAAATACGCCGCTTTGCAATTGCACTGCATGAGAAGTGCAGTTGTTTGTAGGTACCCCGTGGGCTTTTTTAGACTTATTTGCCATTTGAGCGTCTTTCTTTCAATACAAGTCAAATGGGAATGCAAAAGTATTTTCTTGTAGCTTAGAGGGAAGTCAGATGAAAGTCAGAAGCAACTGTGATAAACCTCAGGAGTGTCTCAAACTGATCTCAAATGCCAACTTAATGTACCTGAAAGCATGCTGCATTTGCCATACCCAAGTCCTTAAAGTGGTTGTAAACCTCAGACATGAAATATGTACAAAGCATATCCCCCTATAGTGTGTACTTGTCTCAGTTAAAAGCATTAAAGTGGATGTAAACCCACCACCCACCCAGTATAAACTAATGACACAGTATTAATGTATATATGCATGCAAGCCTCCTGCATCTATCCCTACCTTTCAAATGTCCTTCCTGTAAGCACTAGCAGCTCTGTAAAACTCTGAAATCAGTGGGTGTCTGTGTTTGCTGGAGTTTGGTGGGTGTGATGTCACAAACCTCCCCACCCACTTCTATACTGAGACATTGAGGAGGGAGGGAGTGGGCGTGTAAAACTTTCTCTGCTGTGTGAAGGAGATAAGCAAATTGCTTGTCACTCACAGAGCAAGGGGCAGATGGACTGTGTATTTCCCTGTTAGTCAGACTTTCTCTTCCTGAAAAAGATAAGCTCATTACTCACAGTTGGATTAACTCTTTGTGGCAAGACTGGGCACAGATGATATGACATGCTATACTCTACCAGGCAGAATTATTAATGAAATGTTTTTTTTTCGGGTTTACATCCACTTTAAGTATAATTTCCGTCTACTGCTTCGTTCCTATCAGCATGAATCACTTCTGACACGTTTTTCTGACAAGAAAAAGAAGGTTTCAGGGGAGGGAACTCCAGCAGATTGACAGTCTCAGCTCTGTTCCTGTGTGCTGTGTGAAGGGGGTGTGTCCCTTCCCTCCAATCAGCTCTCAGAGCTCTCCTCACTGAGCTCTGCAGAGTGTAACTTCAGCTCTACAACCCCTTTTTTATTAACGCTCAGACAAGCTTGATATGTTAGGCACTTCGAATGGATGTAGAGAAGAGAAGACTACAGATAAAAAGGTACAACAAATGTAGGAGGATATGTTTAATCTCTGTGCATAACGTTGGGCCAGTCACTTCACTGGGTAAGGGTTTACAACCACTTTAAGGTGCTCAAAAGCAGCACTATTAGGGCTAGTACATACAGGTGTTTGTGGTTTACTACTTGTAACACAAGTTTGTAAGACATTTTTGATGGTTGTGGAATGTTAGGGCCTTTAAGTTTGCATCAGGGCCCCATGAGATTGCTGGGCCTTCCCCCACAATTAATTTAACAAATGAATTAACAGACGTACTCTAACATTATATACTGATTTTAATTCACGTTGGGATAATTGCAGAATTCTTGTGTTTGATCGGCCTGTATAAGTGGAGTGCTGTCTAAGGTTTTCACTAATGAGCTAATGTATCCAGGGAAAAAAAATACCGTTACTTGCCAGTCACTGGACTTTAATTCCAGCTGAAAAATTGGAGACCCAGTGATGTGGTACCCCGCTTTAATATATTTATGTCCTCTTACCTCAGCCTCTTCATCAGTTAAAGTTTAATGGAGTCGACAAACTTCCCACATTATGATCATGACTGGCTTAAAATTTGTGTTACTGGAAATATTTATTTTTTTCTATGTGTGTGTACATAGTATCTGTCATTTTTATGTGCTTCTTCCATCTGAAGTACCTGGTTGATTCTGCCAGTCACCTTTTTTTCCAGAAGCTGATTTGTGTTAGTGTGGGCAGTTTTCATTCTGTGGCTGTCCATTCAGAGTTACAGGACACTGTGCTGACACACAGCATGACTGTATTGGGTAGTCTGTTCAGCCAACATCCTTCCTCCATCCAATCACACCCTGCCTCTGGCACACACCCACTCCCAATCACAGCCTGTATCTTAACCGCCTCCCACCTGGTCTATAGGTAGATGAGGGCCAAGCAGAAGCGCTGCTATACTGGGTGGACATCATTTGATATCCTCCTAGGATCGAACTGCCCTGCAGTGCGATCTGTCACCTGCTGTGTACACCAGACACAGCATATGACAAATCAGTGTACTGGGCCGCTGCCAGTACCATGTGCCCACTGTGACCAATAACAGCAAATCACATGGCAATTATACACACTGAATGGCTTCCATTCATACTATTCATTGTGTACTATTGTGTTGATCTCTGTGATTGGTCACAGTGATCATATGGTACAGACAGGGCCAATTACAGCCCATCTGTACCATGTGATTAGCTGTGGCCAATCACAGTTATTCACAATAGTAGTAAAAGAATGACTGTGAATTAATGGATGCCATTTATAAAAAAGGATTGTTTATAACAGTTAGCACTGTTATAAGCAATCACAGTGTGCAGGAAAAAAAAATCTGATCACCTTCCCTCTCTATGATCACACTGTACTGCTCTGGTCACAGTATGTAAAAAAAATGTAAAAAAGAAAAAAAATTGTAATAAAAAAGAAAAAACTGTTAAAATGTTATTTTTTTTTTTGGGGGGGGGGGGGGGTATTTGTTCTATCCTGGAATTTTAGGGCCTCAAGAAATGAGAAAAACCATCAGTGCATCAGGATTGATCAATTTTCAAATATATACAGTATACCATAGTTTGTAGATTCTATAACTTTCTTACAGACTAAATAATATACACCGATTTGGAGTCTTTTTTTTCCAAATAAATGTAGCATTTTGGCCTAAATCTAAAATGAAAGATTATTTATTTGCAAAAATTATAACAGAAACAAAGAAAATGTGTTTTTGTTCTAAATCTTCTGTCTTTGTTTATTTAGCAAAAAATAAAAAACTAGAAATGTAATTTGAGTACAGTTTTCCATGACTGAGTAATTGTCATTCAAAGTGCTGAATTCTGAAAACTGGCCTGTACTTCTCCTGTGGATCACAGGAGTGCAGTTCGTTCTGCACTCCTGTGGCCTGCTTTTAGCAGATAGCAGGCTAAAGCCCACAGTCAGCTGACGATACAGAGCCAGTACAGGCTCGGGAAAGATTGAGACCATATGGTTGGGATCCACCCACATGCCTGGACCGGCTCAGCCTCTCAGCGAGCTACTGAAAGCCTGCCCCTCCACAGCCAGTGCTCCACTGAGCACAGGAGGGGGGCAGAGCAGAGAGCTGTGAGAACCGAGCAATCAGCGGTGTTTGATCGCTCGGTTCTTAGTCTTAGAGCTGGCAGGGGACAGCTGCAGCATCGGACAGACCGATGCAGCATCCACCTAGGTAAGTATGATTCTGAAATAAACAATTTCCATTCTTCTCTTTTAAAATGCAACTGTTTGACAGTCTTAAAGAGAAGAGGTTATCATCATGCCAAGTCAGTGCAACTGAGGACACAGCGATGAGGCAGGCGTCTGTGTAATAACTACAGTATAAAGAGAATGCAATCGTATTACTATCATAAACAAGGATATCAAGGATAGCCACATAGACCAGGCTTTTATAAACACAAACTTAATAAACCGCATAGAACAAAAAATGTATACATGCTATTTACCTACAGACAAAACGACTGCCAGCGGTATCTGAGCATTGATTGACACGGTGGATACTTCACAATTTGCGCTCAGTAGAAGAAGACAAAATAGATAATGGACACTTCATTTCCACTATGGCTATGTTATGTTACCATTTTTCTTTTTCAAGTTGTAGAGAAAGAGGGTATCGCTTTAAATACAATATGTCCATACTTGCAGTCTTTGTCTACTACTTAAATATAAATGGATTGGTCAGGTTGAAGCCTCTAATCTCATACTCTTAGTCTTCTCCCCCCTGGCAGCTGGTTGCCATGCCAACGAGACCCGTGCTGGACTAATGGCTATTTCAGCTTTTTATTTATAGCTACGATTAGAGCAGCTGCTAGATTTATTATAGCTATCTCTCAGAACCCACATATATAAACACACGTGTACATATATTTATATATTGGGCAGAGAAAATGCTGTTCCTTGATTGGATAAAATGCAAGAAATGTCCATGTATAAATCACTGCGTGACTGCACACCTGCACTTCTTTATATTGTAAACCACCCTGTCCAAACTATTTTGTCTATTAAAATAATGTATGGCATTGTGCGCAAGTTTATCTGTTACTTATGTGCAAAAACCTGCCTTGTGCTAAAGAACAAACAAAAACTACAAACCCCAGGATGTATTGCAATAAAGAGGACCATAAAATACACGTTTGTACATGAAATAAATTAAATTGCCTATTACACTTACTTCAACTGGCCCTGATGTCATTATGTACATATATAACCTCTTCTAACTTGATGACAATAATGTCTGCAGCCTGCTAGGTTGTGGTAATAAATTGCACTTTATCAATCAATATATGGTACATGTTACCTAACACAGATAATGCACCATTTGTGGACTAAACCAATATACAGCGCCTTGAAAAAGTATTCATAACCCTTGAAATTTCTACATTTTGTCATGTTACAACCAAAAACATAAATGTATTTTTATTATATGATAGACCAACGCAAAGTGGCGCATTGTGAAGTGTAAGGAAAATGATAAATGGTTTTCAAATGTTTTACGAATAAATATCTGAAAAGTGTGGTGTGTATTTGTATTCAGCCCCCTTTACTCTGATACCCCTAACTAAAATTTAGTGGAACCAATTGCCTTTAGAAGTCACCTAATTAGTAAATAGAGTCCACCTGTGTGTAATTTAATCTCAGTATAAATACATCTGGTCTGTGAAGCCCTCAGAGATTTGTTAGAGAGCCTTCGTGAACAAACAGCACCATGAAGGCCAAGGAACACACCAGACAGGTCAGGGATAAGGTTGTGGAGAAGTTTAAAGAAGGGTTAGGTTACAAACCAATATCCCAAGTTTTGAACATCTCACAGAGCACTGTTCAATCCATCATCCGAAAATGGAAATAACATGGTACAACTGCAAACCTACCAGGACATGGCCGTCCACCTAAACTGACAAGCTGGGCAAGGAGAGCATTAATCAGAAAAGTAGCCAATAGGCCCATGGTAACTCTGGAGGAGCTGCAGAGATCCACAGCTCAGGTGGGAGAATCTGTCCACAGGACAACTATTAGTCGTGCACCCCACAAATCTGGCCTTTATGGAAGAGTGGCAAGGAGAATGCCATTGTTGAAAGAAAGCCATAAGAAGTCCAGTTTGCAGTTTGCGAGAAGCCATGTGGGGGGACACAGCAAACATGTGGAAGAAGGTGCTCTGGTCAGATGAGACCAAAATTTAACTTTTTGATCTAAAAGCAAAACGATATGTGTGGCAGAAAACTAACACTACACATCACCCTGAAAACAACATTCCCACCATGAAACATGGTGGTGGCAGCATCGTGTTGTGGGGATACTTTTTTTCAGCAGGGACAGGAAAGCTGGTCAGAGTTGATGGGAAGATGGATGGAGCCAAATACAGGGCAATCTTAGAATAAAACCTGTTAGAGTCAGAAAAGACTTGAGACTGGGATGGAAGTTCACCTTCCATTAGGACAACAACCCTAAACATACAGCCAGATCTACAATAGAATGGTTTAGATCAAAGCATATTCATGTGTTAGAATGGCCCAGACAAAGTCCAGACCTAAATCCAATTGAGAATCTGTGGGAAGACTTGAAAATTGCTGTTCAGAGATGCACTTCATCCAATCTGACAGAGCTTGAGCTATTTTGCAAAGAAGAATGGGAAAAAAATGTCACTCTCTAGATGTGCAAAGCTGGTAGAGACATCCCCAAAAAGACTCGCAGCTGTAATTGCAGGGAAAGGGGGTTCTACAAAGTATTGACTCAGGGGGCTGAATACAAATGCAGGTTACACTTTTCACATATTTATTTGTATAAAAATGTTGAAAACCATTTATCATTTTCCTTCCACTTCACAATTATGTGCCACTTTGTGTTGGTTTATCACATAAAATACCAATAAAATATATTTACATTTTTGGTTCTAACATGACAAAATATAGAAAATTTCAAGGGGTATGAATACTTTTTCAAGGCACTGTATATTGCATGCAACAGTGATGTCACTAAAGCCTACATTTAGTAACATTTTTTTTTAATCAGCACAAGGGGCACCAGGAAGAGGGTGGCGTGGATACTCTTGCCTATGACAGGTCAATTAGCTGTATTAACCCTGCAGCACTGAAATATTACCACTACAGGGGTAGGGGATGGCAAAAAAAAGCTTATATTTATGTTTATATTGTTTTTACTAGTGACTAAAATCTTTATTTTACAAATAAACATTTAAATCAGGGTGCACCCAAGACACTGGTGTCACAGAGAATTCTGGGTTTTCTAATGATAGAGCACTGCAGTAACTGTTTTCTTTTAGACTATATCTCTCTAATTGTTTTAATAATGATAAAATCTTTATTTTACAGATTAACATTTAAATCAGGGTGCATCCATGACACTGGTGTCACATAGAATTCTGTAGTTTCTAAATACAGAACACAGTAGTAGCTGCTTTCTTTTAGAGTGCATCTCTCTAATTGAATGAACATAGCCCCCTTTTTCCTGTGAAATGAAGGTAGCATTGCACAGTAAAAAAAAATAAACTCAAAACCATGACTTGCACATCAATATTACTAATGACTAGATTCGACTAAATACCATAAATGAATGCTCTGCTTATGCTTCTATTAACAAAATAGGATCTTACAACACTGATTTATAAATAACAAAATACATCAATATTATTGAAAATTATTGAAACTACCAATTAATAGATCTATCAGGAAACAAAAATAAGTACAGCCTATGAAAATGTATTTGCCCTTCGTAATTATAGGTAGACATACACCCTGAAAGATGTTAGTGGATAAACTCTATCCAGCTTCACAGAGTATATAGGAATGTGGCAAGAGCTGTTGCACTAAACTGCATGCAGCCATTTAGAATAAATTCAAAGCCTGCAGCAAATTCTATAAAGCCATTGTGGATTCCTAGAAGTACCATGAGCATGATCCATACTAGTATATTTTCTCTTCATGCTACAGATGCAAATTTGGTTGTATATTTCCCTTTGTAATTATGCAGAGAAATAATTATAAAGGGAAATATTGTATACACCCATTACATTGATGGCTTTTGAGATAGTAGTGCCCTAAAGACTTTGTTACTTCTAACAACCATTTAACTTATGTTAGGTGGTCCATACTAACATAAACATGTGCTTAAAGTGGATGTAAACCCGGAAAAAAATGTAATTAATAATTCTGCCTGGTAGAGTATAGCATGTCATATCATCTGTACCCAGTCTTGCCACAAAGAGTTAATCCAACTGTGAGTAATGAGCTTATCTTTTTTCAGGAAGAGAAAGTCCGACTAACAGGGTAATACACAGTCGATCCGCCCCTTACTCTGTGAGTGACAAGCAATTTGCTTATCTCCTTCACACAGCAGAGAAAGTTTCATACTCCCCCCCCCCCCTCCTCAATGTCTCAGTATAGAGGTGGGTGGGGAGGCTTGTGACATCACAACTCCACCCACCAAACTCCAGCAAACACAAACACCCACTGATTTCAGAGTTTTACAGAGCTGCTAGTGCTTACAGGAAGGACATTTGAAAGGTAGGGATAGATGCAAGAGGCTTGCATGTATATATACATTAATACTGTGTCATTAGTTTATACTGGGTGGGTGGTGGGTTTACATCCACTTTAATTATGTGTGTTCTCCTTTCTTAGACACATTGTATACAAGTGATAGGTCCCCATTACAGCTTTAAACTAGAATTATAAAACAAAATATTTTGGGACACAGGCAACATAGCCTGAATATATTGATTGATACTCAATTCCCAAATGCTAGCGGAAATTTTAAAAATAGGCACGATTAGCAAGTTCCTGCTTTTATTTTTATAAATTCTTTATTTTAACAGAAATGACACTACCATTCCACAGAACAATAGACAGTACACAACCATGACATAGCACACAATACCAACCGAGATGTTCACATGGTTAACAAAGAACGTCCCTAAATGTACTTCCTGCTTTGTGGTGATAGATGGGGTGGGAGAAATTCATATATGTTACAGGAGCAAGAGGGCTTAGGGTGGATATTATATGTGTAATGATGTTCACAAGTGGAACTTGTAGTTTGTTATTCAGTCTCTTAAAGTGTATCTAAACCTAAAAACAAAAATGTAATATGTGTCTTACCAGTCCTTAGCTGTGTACAGGGGAGGGCTGGGCTGGGGGGCAGGGTGGCAATTGCCCCCCGGGCCATCCTAACTTACATTCAAAATGGCCGATGGCTGCTGACCACTCACACTTTTTTCTTCTAGTGGAGGAAGGAAGTAGGGGCCAGGGGCATGGCCACCAACTAACTGCAGGCAAAGGGGGGTGCCCAGGGCCGGCCCTACCATGGATCCCCCTGGGCCCATTGGGCTGCCTCGGGGAAGTCGCCACTGGATTACACAGAGCGGGGATCTCCCGCTTACAAAGACCTACCTCCTGAACCAGCTTCTATAATAGACAGCACACTGGTGTTGTCTATCATAGAAGCCGGTCCAGGAGGCGGGACTTCATATGACATCGGCCACGCCAGGTAAGCGGGAGATCCCTGCTCTGTGTAATCCGGCGGCTCTCCTCTTTCTGCATTGCAGACTGCATTGGATGGGCACTGGTGAGGCTCCATTCATGGCCACTGATCAGGCTGTGCTGATGGGCACTGGCGAGGCAGCATTGATGGACAATGATCGGGTTGCATTGATCAGCACTGATCAGGCTGCAATGTTTGGGCTGTGCTGATGGGCACTGGTGAGGCTGCATTGATGGGGACTGATCAGGTTGCATTTGATAGGCACTGGTGAGGCCTCATTGAAGGGCACTGGTGCATCTGCATTGATGGGCACTGATCAGGCTGAATTGATTGACACTGATGAGGCTGCATTGACGGGCACTGATGAGGCTGCATTTATGGGCACTGGTGAGGCTGCATTGATGGGCACTGATGAGGCTGCATTCATGGGCACTGATGAGGCTGCATTCATGGGCACTGATGAGGCTGCACTGATGGGCACTGGTGAGGCTGCATTCATGGGCACTGGTGAGGCTGCATTAGTGGGCACTGATGAGCTGCATTGATGCATTATTTTTGTTAATCCTCCTTTGTTGCTATTAACATTAAATTATGTTACCACATTGTATCATATTTGTCTTGCTTCATAACATCAAATCCATTCTAAAACCAGGTGGGCATGGATGGTGAGCTGATTCGGTGGTTCAATGGGCCACTTGACTGGACTTGCCTCCCAGGCCTAAGGCTGCCAGCCCTCCCCTGGCTGTGTAGCTACATTCGTTTTAATTCTATGGGCTAAGATTGTTTTCAGCATGCACAGCAAATACCTGTAGATATTGCCAGAAATGCTGTGTCTTTGTAATTTCCTGGGAGCTAAAAGGAAAACACAAAGAACCTAGACCCTTCATTCCAGCATGTAGCGGAGATGCCAACTATCCTAGTTTAGCCAGGACAGTCCTGCCTCTTAGACCTCTATCTGGACCAATGCTGTATCAGTACCAACCTTTTTTGTAAAGCTGGCCATACACAGGGCAAATGTGGTCCATTTCCTAATGGACCAGCCATAAATTCACTCAGTGGGTGGTCCTGTCAGACACATACCTTGACTGAAAAAATTTAGGAGCTGGTTTGGCTGAACAGTGCCTCCATCCAATCAAATTCAGGCACTGTTCAGGTATTTTGAGAGCTGATGGAGTGAGCTGTTAAAATATAATTGCTGCAGTGGGCAATTCATCCACCTCTTGCATGGAGGAATTTGTTAGATGTGTTTCTATATTTATATGGTCAGCTTAGCCGTGAGTGGGCAGGCTGCACATATTTAGAGCTGAGTCTGGGTAGGGCCAACCTGTGAAGTGGGCATGATGGATGGTCCCTACATACTTAGAGGTGGGGCATGTCAGGACACACCAGTAAAATGTACCTGACTCATTTGCGTGCCCAACTGGAAAGTGGGAGGACTAAATGCAGACCGTGTTCCAGGGATCCTGGACCATAATGTTGGTAAATATGAGGCAGAAATGTTAGAAGTCCAACATGGTGACAACCATGTATCCCTTCCTAGAAGTCATACAATGGAGAAATGAGCGTAGACATAAAGGGACAGGAAGTGTTATCTGCAGAATCACCATATGAAAATAAAATATAAAAAGCAAAAAAAAAAAAAAGAAAGCTAATGTAGCTAGCACATGTAAGCACTGTAATTCTGCAATATTTTTATTTTTGGGTTGAGATACACTGTAATTATGTTGTCCCCATAGGCGTGTGCACAGGTTGTGCCGGATGCGCCTTAGCACACCCTATTTACCCGGTGTGGGGCAGATTCCCCTGCAGCCCAGGCCCCCTACCCCTGTGTCTTCTACCACTAGCTTCTGCTGTGGGCACACAGGGAGGTATTTCAGGATGGAGTGCCAGGAAGGCACTGGTAAATATGTAATTTACTGACCTCTTCCTTTTATGAATGAAAACAGCGTTTACTATGCTTCAGTTTGTGAAGGAACAGGAAGTTGCTCAGAGCAGAGAACTTCCCATTCATTCACTGTCCAATGCAGCTGAGACTGCAGAGAAAGAGACTTAGGAATCTCTGTCCTCAGTCCCTTTCTGTGTCTCAGAAGTGAGACATGAAGAGTGTATTTAGACCCCTGATATTTCACCAAAGCCCCCAAATGGGGCTCCTAAAGATATTGCAAAAAATATAAAAAAATAATATTGTAAAAAATAATTTAAAAAATTTTGAAAAAAAAAAAAGTAAAAATAAAAACTACTGCCTCTGCCCACTGCCCTACTGCCACTGTCCACTGCTCTACTAACACCATCCATGTTTTATTCACTTGCCCACCGTGTAATGCCAATATTGGTACTCGCACAGGACCCTTTTCCTTCACGGATTAGATTCGCAACGCATCTATGTGTACTGCCCTGATAGAACACTATGTTACTGCAGATGACTTGCGAATTTAATCTATCGCAACGGCTTAAATTCGCAGTAGAGTTCGCAGCAGTGTGAACCCAGCCTTACTGTTTTGCTGAAGCTACCTTATAACGGACTGCGTTTACACACAAGTAGACAGGCATGTCTTTTACCCTGAGATCTTATCCACGCAAAAGCCCAGATCAGCTTTTTTACCTCACTGCTGTTTCCATGAAGTCTGCTCTCCATGCGTTTGGGAACAATGTAAATATATAGACTGGACCTCTCTTGGTAGGAAAAATATAGGCTTTTCTGACACACTCCAAACTGCTAAAAGGATTCACGATTTTGTATGATGGCCTAATGGAAAGTGCAGGCCTGCCTCACACATTTATCAAAGATGTCTCCCATTGAAGCTGAAGATGGATCATCATTTAAACACAGGGATATGCAAGCAGCGTGTCAGTATAAATATCCCACCTGAGAGGATGGTTTACATTTAAAAGTGATGGAAGTGTTTAATCAATAAGGAAAAGCAGTCAATGGGTTAATCTGGCCTGTGGTTCTTGTGTGTTCCTCTCTCTGCTGCAGCCATAAAGATGAGTTACTGGCCAGGCCTGGCCTGGGGAGACAGGGTGTAAATTATCTGCAACAAGAAGAAGGACTGTGGGTTAAGTAAATACAGCACCATATTGACTCTGGCATTCTGTCAATGGCAGCGTCTGTCCTGATCCAAGGGAGGGGTGTGGGGTCCCGGGACTGGGGGATGGGAACTCTGTCTGCCTATGGTATACAGCTACCAAACTGATCCCTCTTAGCGGATCAACTGGAGGCATCTGGCCTCATAATAATAATCATAAAAACAAACAGTAATTACATTTATAAAGTGTCTTAACAATCTTATGGGAAAAAGTTTCCAGTGAGGAGAGTATTATAAGCCACTAGAGCCTGCCATCACATCAAAAAGAGCCTGCGGTGGTGTGCACGTGAACAATAAAGATGGGGGATTGGGAGAGTTATAAAAGTTAACCCCATAAAGTAAAGGTTTACTGTTGTAAACTTTATTCCTTATTAAAACTGACAAATGTGGCCAGGGTGTTGTTTGGGCAAAGTCTAATTTCCAGCCATATATATTACATTGTGTGGGGTAAGGTCTTTATTACTTGGATTACGGTATTATTTTTCCTCGCTGTTAGTAGTAGAAGAAATAATTCTATTTTTTCCATAACAGTACAGTAGGGATAACCACTGTGAATATACTAGCTTTGAAGGCTAAGGGTGAATGCAAATGGGTGATTTGCTGCTGTGCATGAAAAAGGCATGTTAAAAAAAGAAGTCAAAACCCAAAATATAATTCAGTGGAGTTAAGAGCACATTTCTAAATTCCGTTGTCATGTGCTGCTTAAAAAAAAAATCGCTCTATTGCGCTAGCTGCACTTTAATGCATCCATTATGGACCTATATTCACAGACTCTGCCTGCAGCAACCATGACAACCTTAAAAAATAACATGGTCCCTGATCGTTCCAGTCCATACAAGATACAGTATCTCATATCTCACAAAGGTGACTACACCCCTCACATTTTTGGAAATATTTTATTACATTTTTTCATGTGACAACACTTAAGAAATGACACTTTGCTACAATGTAAAGTAGTGAGTGCACAGCTTGTATAACAGTGTAAATTTGCTGTCCCCTCAAAATAACTCAACACACAGCCATTAATGTCTAAACTGCTGGTTCAGATGGTGTCAAGCATTTGTAGAGGCAACCAGGGGAGGAGTACAAAGTGTGTCTTGCCTACAGTCAAGCATGGTGGTGGGAGTGTCATGGTCTGAGGCTGCATGAGTGCTGCTGGCACTGGGGAGCTACAGTTCATTGAGGGAACCATGAATGCCGACATGTACTGTGACATACTGAAGCAGAGCTGAGGGTAAAGGCGACACCTCCAAGATGACCACTGGCTTGCTAAAGAACCTGAGGGCAAAGGTGATGGACTGGCCAAGCGTGTCCCTAGACCTAAACCCTATTGAGCATCTCTGGGGCATCCTCAAATGGAAGGTGGAGGAGTGCAAGGTCTCTAACATCCACCAGCTTCATAATGTCGTCATGGAGGAGTGGAAGAGGACTCCAGTGGCAACCTGTGAAGCTCTGGTGAATTCCATTACCAAGAGGGTTAAGGCAGTGCTGGAAAATAATGGTGGCCACACAAAATATTGACACTTTGGGCCCAATTTGAAGATTTTCACTTAGGGGTGTACTCACTTTTGTTGCCAGTGGTTTAGACATTAATGGCTGTGCATTGAGGTATTTTGAGGGGACAGTAAATTTACAGTTATACAAGCTGTACACTCACTACTTTACATTGTAGCAAAGTGTCATTTCTTCAGTGTTGTCACATGAAAAAAAAAATAATAATATATTTACAAAAATGTGAGGGGTGTACTCATTTTTGTGAGATACTGTACATTCATTCTGAATGGCGTTCCAATGCAACAAACCCACCTGCATTTTTTTTTTGCACTTTCTGGTGACTTAAGGAGCTTATTTAAATAAAAGCAATGCATATTAATGCACAACATAGCTGCACAGATGTAAATAGGTACTAAAGCTTTTCTTGGTGCTGAACACTCTTCAGATATCACATGCATTCTCAGAGAAAATGTTGGTTAGTATTGACCCGAGCATCCTCCAGAGAGAATTGCTGTCTAATTGAAGGACAAGCTATTAGGCTGATCATACACATTAAATTCTGACCTTAGATCTATCAACAAATGAGTATTGCAAGGTACCCCTTATACAAATTAATCCAATTGTTAACCACTTCAGCCCCGGAAGGATTTCCAGCTTTAGGACCGGAGCCCTTTTTGCGATTCGGCGCTGCGTCGCTTTAACTGACAATTGCGCGGTCGTGCGACGTTGTACCCAAACTAAATTTGCGTCCTTTTTTTCCCACAAATAGAGCTTTCTTTTGGTGGTATTTGATCCCCTCTGCGTCATTTCTGATCGCCGCTATAAACAAAAGAAGAGCGACAATTTTGCAAAAAAACCCAAATTTCTTACTTTTTGCTAAAATACAAATCCAAAAAAAAAATATAAAAAAACTTTTTTTTCACTGTTTTTGGCCAATTTATATTCTTCCTCATATTTGCGATAAAAAAAATCGCAATCGGCGTTTATTGATTGGTTTGCGCAAAAGTGGTCGCGTTTACGGATGATGAGAATTCATTTTTGGGGTTTTTATTTTTTTTTTATTTTTTACTAG
>BLSH010529579.1:670407-688884 GCA_018402905.1 Glandirana rugosa
ACACCTTCCATACTGTCACTCTTCATACATGTCCTCTTCTCACACCTCCCATACTGTCACCCGTCATACATGTCCTATTTATATCTGTCACATGGACGCGAATCCTAATCACTTTTAATTAGATTTTATAATACTTACATGTGTCACTCTGACGACGGAAGGACATACAAAGGAGGATTCTCCTGGGAAATTCATATATTTTTAATACCTTTACCGCGACAGAGGAACCGCACAGACACATTCACAAGGAGATTTCTACACACACCCGGACACAGAAACCGTGGGAATAAGTTTAATGGTACCTACCTTATGTCTCACTCTTTTTTTTTTTTTTTTTAAAAAAAACTTCCTCTTAGGAGGAAACATACAGGAAGGCAGCAGTCTCACTGTGTACATTCATAATATTTTAGATTAATTTTCACTAATCCTAAGCGCAGGTACACTGTCTATATTTATCCTGTACATACTGCCCACTGTCATACCCTCCACACTCTTCTCCTGTACATACTTCTCACTGTCATACCTTCCACATTCCTGTCCTGTACATACTGCCCACTGTCATCCCCTCCACATTCCTCTCCTGTACATACTGCCCTCTGTCATACCCTCCACACTCCTCTCCTGTACATACTGTTCACTGTCATACCCTCCACACTCCTCTCCTGCACATACTGCCCTCTTTCATACCATCCACACTCTTCTACTGTACATACTGCTCACTGTCATACCCTCCACACTCCTCTCTTGTACATACTGCCAACTGCGATACTTTCCACACTCCTCTCCTGTACATACTGTTCACTGTGATACCCTCCACACTCCTCTGCTGTACATACTGCCCACTGTGATACCCTCCACACTCCTCTCCTGTACATACTGCCCGCTGTCATACCCTCCACACTCTTCTCCTGTATATACGGCTCACTGTCATACCCTCCGTGTTCCTCTCCTGTACATACTGCCCACTGTCATACCCTCCAAACTTTTCTCCTGTGCATACTGCTCACTGTCATAACCTCCACATTCCTCTCCTGTACCTGCAGCCCACTGTCATACCTTCCACACTCCTCTTCTGTACATACTGCCCACTGTCATACCCCCCACACTCTGCTCTTGTACATACTGCTCACTGTCATACCCTTCATACTCTTCTACTGTACATACTGCTCACTGTCATACCCTCCACACTCCTCTCCTGTACATACTGCCCACTGTCAAACCCTCCAAACTTTTCTTCTGTGCATACTGCGCACTGTCATACCCTCCACACTCCTCTACTGTACATAATGCCCACTGTCATACCCTCCACATTCCTCTCCTGTACATACTGCCCACTGTCATACCCTTCACACTCTTCTCCTGTACATACTGCTCCCTGTCATAACCTTCACACTCTTCTCCTGTACATACTGCCCACTGTCATACCCTCCACACTCCTCTCTTGTACATACTGCCCACTGTCAGGGGCGTAACAATAGGGACTGCAGGGGTTGCAACTGCAATCTAGCCCCATGGTCCAGGGGGCCCATGTGCCTCCCTTGTACACCTTAATAGGAGGGATGGCGGGGGTGGCATTTACCAATCTCCTCCACTTTCCTCTATTCAGTTTACTTGTCTTCTGCTGTTCCCAGAGTCCCTGCTGTCTTCCCCCCTCCTCTCTCCTGCCAGCTGCTGCAAAAGATGTGTTGTGATGGAGAGATGGGAACAGGTCGGTAAATTTGTCATTTACCGGCTCCTTCTTTTTCTGAATGAACAGTGATTGGTACCAATTGGTTCATTCATAACTTAAGCATAGTAAACTGTTTTTATTATACTTCCGTTTCTGAATGAATGGAAGGCTTGGTGCACAGCTATTTCTGTCTATTCATTCTGTGCAGCTGAAGCTACACAGATGGAAATCGAGAGCTGAGGTTTGTTTAGACCCCTGATATCTCATCAAAGCCCTCCAACAGAGCTCCTTAAAAAAATTGTAAAACTTTGTACAAATGAATTTGTAAAAGAAATAAAATTAAATGGTAAAAAAAATGATAAATTTAAATAGAATAAAAAATTAAAAACTACTAAGACCAGTGAGGGAACTATCAGGATTGCAAAGGTTGGAATTGTGACCGGGTCCTGGCATTTCACCACCATGGGGAGGCCCGAAAATGGCAGAAAGGGGGCCTGCTGCAGAACTTGTGAAAGGGTCCCACTGCGGTACCGTAATGAAGGGACCCGCGATAGGAGTAAAGGGCCCCAGGATCAGTGGAAAGAGAGCAGGGCCCTGGCCAGGGGTCAGGGGGCCCTTCATAATTTCTTGCACCAGGGCCCTGAAGGTTCTAGTTACACCTCTGCCGACTGTCATATCCTCCACACTCATCTCCTGTGCATACTGCCCACTGTCATACCCTCCATACTCTTTTCCTCTACATACTCCCCTCTGTCATACCCTCCACACTCCTCTCCTGTACATACAGCTCACTGTCATACCCTCCCCACTCCTCTCCGCTCCTGTGCATACTTCCCTCTTTCACACCCTCTGCACTTCTCACCTACACTTCTTACCCACTAAAACAGGTTTGCAACTTTATATTGAATATCCCCAATGATGCCGGCTCTAGAATGGGCACACTTTTGCTAGTTCAGCTAAAGGACATCTTCTCTGTGTCCAGTTTTGTTATGCCCATTGTTAGTACTGTATTTATTAACTACAGCTCTCTTATATACATTTAATTAAAGTATGATATTAGGTTAATGGTATCCCTCTTGTAAAGCCACGCCCATTCTAAATGATTGCCCCACCCCCAATTAAAGTACATTCTCCACCTACAAATAACAGCAAGAAAAGGTGTCCCTGGACGCTCTGCTAACCCCTAAAGGTCCATTAAAACATATGTATTGTTATCAATGCACATATCCTATGCATCACAGTGCCATTCATTGAGTGGCATTCCAGTACACCATACAGCAGCAACCAATGCATGGCAGTACACCACAACTCGTATATTTTAACAGGCCTACAGTTTTCTTTTAAATAGCTTATGTGTACTCATCCTGGAAAATCAGCAGAAATTACATAACATAACAAATCACAATAGGAAAAACGTCTCGCTAACACTAAAGGTTAGCTAAGGCTCGGTTCACACCTAGGCAATCCGACTCTGCTAGGCAGTTTGAAAGTGATTTGAAAGAGGCTTCAGAGCTACTTTGGGCATTACAACGCGGCCTGAATCGACCTCCATACCAGGCGACTTTGCCTGTGGCCAATCAGAGAAGAGAGGGAAGGGGAGTTGCCTTTAAAAAATTATTTTCTTTTTCCTGTAAAGTCGCTTCAAAGTCGCTTCTTCATAGATGGTGATCCGACTTGGAAGCAACTTCCATTGACTTCTATGGGCTCAAATCGCCTAGAAGTCGCTTTGAAATAGTACAGGAACCTTTTTTGAAATCGCCTTGGAGTCAGAGCAAATTGAGTAGCGCATATTAAGACGGCTGTATTCATTCCTATCGGATTTCTGATGTCAGGCAATTTGAGGCGAATTGGGGCGACACAAGTTTGATCGCAAATTGCCTAGGATCGCCCAGGTGTGAATCGGCCCTAAAATAAAGTAACCATGTGCTCCCTTAAGAGTGGCTGGTAGTAGTGGTTCACCTAATAGCTACCAGCAATCACACCATATATCACACATTATTTAGGGGAAATAACTTGGATGGGGATAACAGATGACTGTGGTCTGACGATCCAGTGCCCGCTGTCTGGTCTGACGATCCAGTGCCCGCTGTCTGGTCTGACGATCCAGTGCCCGCTGTCTGGTCTGACGATCCAGTGCCCGCTGTCTGGTCTGACGATCCAGTGCCCATTGTCCAGTCTGACGATCCAGTGCCTGCTGTCCAGTCTGACGATCCAGTGCCCGCTGTCCAGTCTGACGATCCGGTGCCCGCTGTCCAGTCTGACGATCCGGTGCCCGCTGTCCAGTCTGACTATCTGGTGCCCGCTGTCCAGTCTGACGATCCGGTGACCGATGTCCAGTCTGAGGACCCTGTGCCGGCTGATCCAGTGCCCGATGTTCCTGTGCCTGCTGATCCCGTGCCTGATGACCCGGTGCCCACTGATTCTTTGCCCGCTGATCCTGTGCCTGATGACCCAGGCCCGCTGATCCTGTGCCTGGTGACCCGGTGCCTGCTGATCCCGTGCCCGATGACCCGGTGCCCGCTGATCCCGTGCCCGATGACCCGGTGCCTGCTGATCCTGTGCCCGATGACCCGGTGCCTGCTGATCCTGTGCCTGCTGATCCTGTGCCTGATGACCCGGTGCCTGCTGATCCTGTGCCTGATGACCAGTGCCCGCTGATCCTGTGCCCGATGACCCGGTGCCTGATGACCCAGTGCCCGCTGATCTGATGACCCGATGTCTGCTGATCCTGTGCCTGATGACCCGATGTCTGCTGATCCTGTGCCTGATGACCCGATGTCCGCTGATCCTGTGCCTGGTGAACCGGTGCCCGCTAATCCTGTGCCTGATGACCCGGTGCCAGCTGATCCCGTGCCTGATGACCCGGTGCCCACTGATCCTGTGTCCGCTGTCCTGCCTGGTGTTCCAGTGCTCGCTGTCCAGCCTGATGTACCAACGCCCGCTGTCCAGTCTGCTGATCTGGTTCCTGATTCCCAGCCTGCTGTTCTGATACCTGCTGTTCTGGTGCCCGCTGTTCCGGTGCCTGCTGTCCAGCCTGCTGATCCTGTGCCTGCTGTCCAGTCTGCTGATCCTGTGCCCGCAAGCAAGCCGGATGTGCCTAAGTTTGTGAAGGACCCGTGGTACCCCAGCGTTGGGGTACCTAACCTGTTACCAGACCCAGGCAGTGGAATTCCTGGTGTCTTTCTGGATCGCGGCAGCAGGGCCTCTGATCTGGAACCTGGCATTCCTTGGACTCATGAGACACTGCCGTTCGGGACTCTTTCTGCTATGACTGGTTGGAGCGTCCAGAGGTCGCTCCTTCAGGGGGGGTACTGTTAGGAATAGTTTCACCTGTTGGTGGCACTGTAGCCCCCAGACGTATGGGCCGCAGTTCCGGTGTCCACCAGCGGGTGTCCCTTAGCAGTCGGAGGCTGAGCAGTTCCAGTGTCCACCAGCAGGTGTCTCTCGGCAGTCAGGACCTGACATCATCTCCTGCAATCAGGCATCACCCGAGACTGTAGGAAGTGTATTTAAACCTGGGAGTGCTGTGTTTGCTCGCCTTGGTATTGCTTCCTTGTGCCTCTGAATCCTGAGACCTGCATTCTGAAACCTGCATCCTGCAACCTGTATACTGAATCCTGTCTTGGCCTACTCCTGATTCCCTCTGACTGATCTCCCGTGTATTACCCTGGCCTGGCTTAAAGTTATGGTTTGAACCATCCTAAGTTATTTCACTAGTTATATGCTTTTGGCTGGCTTCACTATTGCCATTTTGGTTGTGCGTTGGATTACTGTTGCTTACCTTGTAAATAAATCTTATTTTCACTTACGCTTATGTTTGGTATTTTCTGTGCAGTTCACACCATTCTGGTCACACCAGATTCTGACACCAGGCATCATGGGTCCCTGAATGTGCAGCAAAGTACTTGAGTGCTAACCAGGTCTTTGACGGACTACAACTCCCAGCCCATCTCCCGTCCAGCTCCCATCGACCTGCTCTCTGGCAGTGACTCTCCTTTCCCTTGATTGGTTTCCAAGGCTCCCACAGACTGTCCACTATTCAACTCCCAGCCTACTCCAGCACTTTCTCCTCCAGTCCCATGGACCGTCACTCACCGCACCGGTGGATCTCTTTAAAGTCTCTCTCAGGAATCCCTCTCCTTCCTGGCTGCACCCGAACCCCCAGCGCCAAGGTCACCCTCCCCTGACTGGGGGCGACCTCCCGAGTAGGGGTCTGCTCCACAGCGCCTCTGCTACATCTTCCACCAGACTTCCACCCAACACTACTTCTCCCAGATTGGGCTGACTCAGAGTATTTAATGAGGCCTGTCCCCTGCTGATCCTGCTTAGACATTGGTCAGGGCTCCTTAGAATACTCCAGATGACTCCACCTATCTCCCAGCCTCTCTGACCAGAAACCTTCCCAAGGTTTCTAGAAAGAAGTGGGAGGTTCTGGTGACCTCATCTGTTAAGTCCACCCAATCCTCCCTGAGCCTCTCCTCCCAGCCCAGATCAAAACATTCAGGCCTGCTTTTACACTCAGGCCTGACTAAATTTTACCTCACCTAGCAAAGCCTTGCTAGAAAAACGCACCTACTCCTATGGGGGCGCTACAAATATCTCATGGAATCACTCACTTCTCAAATAAACAACGATTCTGCTGCAGTGTCTTCTGTATTGTGGATCAGAATTCTGATTGAGGCACCTGTAGATGTAGTCTGCTAGGCCATAATGGGACAATTATCCTGCATATTAACTAGTCTGGTCAGGTACTTTAAAGGGGAACTCGCCTGTCCCTAAAGTGTAACCATCTCTGGTCTTTGCAAACACACTCCTCTGCCAGCTTTAACAGCCATCCAGGGGCGTAACGATAGGGGTTGCAGGGGTTGCAATTGCAACCGGGCCCCATGGTCCAGGGGGCCCATGTGCCTCCCTTGTACTGGATAGGAGGGATGGCGGGGGTGGCATTTAGAGGACCCAATCTCCTCCATTTTTCCTCCTAATGGAGGAGGTTGGCTCCTCTATATGCTGCCCCCGCCGCCCCTCCTATCCAGTTTACTTGTCTTCTGCTGTTCCCAGGGTCCCTGTGTGCTTCCATGGTCCCCCCACAGAGCTGCTGTCTTCCCACCTCCTCTCTCCTGCCAGCTGCTGTAGAAGATGAGTCATGATGGAGAGATGGGAACGGGTTGGTAAATTTGTCATTTACCGGTTCCTTCCTTTTCTGAATGAACAGAGTCAGTGATTGGTACCAATTGGCTCATTCATAACTGAAGCATAGTAAACTGTTTTTACTATACTTCAGTTTCTGAATGAATGGGAGGCTCGGTGCACAGCTATTCCTGCCCATTCATTTTGTGCAGCTGAGGCAACACAGATGGAGATTGAGAGCTGAGGTTTGTTTAGACCCCTGATATCTCATCAAAGCCCCCCAACAGAGCACCTAAAATAAAATGTAAAAGAAATAAAATGAAATGGTAAAAAAAATAAAATGAAAATAAAAATTAAAAACTCCTGACACCAGTGAGGGAACTATCAGGATTGCAAAGGTTGCCCTGACATTTCACCATCATGGGGGGGGGGGCTGAAGATGGCAGAAAGGGGGCCCTCTGCAGAACTTGTGAAAGGGCCCCGCTGCTCTACCATAATAAAGGGATCCGGGATGGGAGTAAAGGGCCCCAGGATCAGGGGGAAGAGGGAAGGGCCCTGGTCAGGGGTCAGGGGGGCCCTTCATAATTTCTTGCACCGGGGCCCTGAAGGTTCTAGTTACGCCTCTGCAGCCATCTATAGATTTGTCTATAAGTTAGTGGGTGGCAGTCACTGCCAAGGCTAGGTTCACATTTTTATGCTTTGTTCTTGTGTTGATGAATTTTTCATGCGCTCCCACTGAAGTCTACAGGGCCAAAAATGAACATTTTCACACCAAAAAAAAAAAAGTAGCTGTACTTTTTTCAATACCCACAGAAGAGAAAAGTACAGGTGTGAACAAACCAAATAAAATGGTGGTAATCCTTCTGTCATGCATTATCTTACATTGCCCAGCAGGGAATCCATGAGTAGATCTCCTGCTGAATCGGAACAGGTCAGTTTTGTTAAAATTTTACATATTTTGACAGCAAACTTTTTTGGACCTGCTTCTCATCTATGGGCTGCCAGATGGACACAAACACATTGGTCTACCTCTGATCTATTGTCATGAAATGATAGTAAACATTCTGTCATGAAACCACAGCAAACATTCATGTCTAATCTGTTGCCTACCTTGCTGCATGTGTCCAGTTAAAGGCCGGGCCTCCCACACCTGTGTGCTTTAGTAGGCCCTCCTCAGCTGATCTCCACACCAGACCCTGATTGGGAACATGATATAACACCTGGCAGTGCAAGCCTGCATTGCTGATCAACTTTTGTCCGTATCTGGCTTCGTGTGTGGTTGTTCCTACTGTTTGTTCTGAGTCTTTTTCCGTGTACCGATCTTTGGCTTGTCTGACTATGCCTGCCTGCCTGATAGATACCTCGATCTTTGGCTTGTTCTCTGTTTCTCCTGTCTGCTTGTGGCCCTGACCCTTTGCTATTACCTCTAACTATTCCTTGCTGTTCCTGCGCTGCTGCTTTCTCTCTTTCACCAGTAGCCAGCCGAGTGTGAGCTAGGGGACCCCGGGGGGCCACGACCTGGATCCATTTCCAACCAAACCAATCCTCACCACTAGAGGCTCTGGTGAACACCCACTGGCTCTTAGGCTCCGCTCCCTGGGGAAACTGATGCACTAGCTCACTGTGTTTCAGTGTCTGTGCTCCAGGGGGCCCTCTTTCCCAATCAGACGGAACTCATTAGCAGCAGTCAGCTATAGGTCCACAACCTTAGTGATGTGCTTCACCACCCTCTGTGCGATTTGCACTTCAGCGGTGCGCACCTGTCACCTGACCCCATCACATTTACATAGCTCCCAACTGTCCCCAATTTCGAGGGACTGTCCCTAATTTGGAACAAAGTCCCTCTGTCTCTCTTTCATCCTCATTTGTCCCTCATTTTGGTCTGATCTATATAGGTGTATATAAAATATTTTTTTTATCTTTCAAAAAGTGTTTCCCTGTCAGTGTTGCCAACCGCCCATAGATTTACGGGCAGCCTGTAAATTTCAGACCATTTTTGGGCTGCCCGTAAAAGACCGCTAAAACATGGCATGCACCGCTTCGAAGCCTGACGGGCTCGGGAACGCTCGTACATGCTCGGCCGGGCAGCGCATGCGCAGTAAAACACCCCACGCCATGTTTGATTATAAGCCAGTGCCACTCGTTCTTGGCGGTGCCTCACCACAACAGAGGAGGAGTCGCTGCTGAGGAGTGAAGTCAGTGACACTGACTAATGTGAGGGGGGGTAATAAAAAAGGGGCAGAGAGGAGGAATCAGAGGACATTACTGGGGGTGAAGCAGGCAGAGGAGGACATTGATGTGCTGCGGCACTGCCCTGTGGAGAGGGGAAAGGGGCACAGGAGGAGAACACTGATGTGCTGCCCTGTGGACTGGAGAGGTGAAAAGGGCACAGGAGGAGGGCACTGATGTGGACAGGTAATATGAAGGGGGACAGAGGAGGACACTACTATGTCCGCAGTCTCTGACCATCTCTGTTCTGTACCATGTCCGCAGCCTCTGACCATCTCCTGTACCATGTCCGCAGCCTCTGACCCTCTCCTGTACCATGTCCGCAGCCTCTGACCATCTCCTGTACCATGTCCGCAGCCTCTGACCATCTCCTGTATCATGTCCTCAGCCTCTGACCATCTCCTGTACCATGTCCGCAGCCTCTGACCATCTCCTGTATCATGTCTGCAGCCTCTGACCATCTCCTGTATCATGTCCGCAGCCTCTGACCATCTCCTGTACCATGTCCGCAGCCTCTGACCCTCTCCTGTACCATGTCCGCAGCCTCTGACCATCTCCTGTACCATGTCCGCAGCCTCTGACCATCTCCTGTATCATGTCCTCAGCCTCTGACCATCTCCTGTACCATGTCCGCAGCCTCTGACCATCTCCTGTATCATGTCTGCAGCCTCTGACCATCTCCTATATCATGTCCGCAGCCTCTGACCATCTCCTGTATCCAGTCTGCAGTCTCTGACTGTCTCCTGTATTCTGTCTGCAGCCTCTGACCATCTCCTGTGTCCTGTCTGCTGTCTCTGACCATATCCTGTATCATTTCTGCAGTCTCTGACCATCTTCTGTATCCTGTCTGCAGTCTCTGACCATCTCCTGTATCCTGTCTGCAGTCTCTAACCATCTTCTGTATCATGTCTGCAGTCTCTGATCATCTCTTGTATTATATCTGCAGCCACTGACCATCTCCTGTACCATGTCCGCAGCCTCTGACCATCTACTGTACCATGTTCGCAGCCTCTGACCATCTCCTGTATCATGTCCACAGCCCCCCACCGTCTCCTGTATCATGTCTGCAGCCTCTGACCATCTCCTGTAGCATGTCCACAGCCTCTGACCATCTCCTGTACCATGTCCACAGTCTCTGACCATCTCCTGTATCTTGTCCACAGTCTCTGACCATCTCTTGTCTTTTATCATGCCTGCAGTGAAAGGTTCCCCCCTATATTAATATCCAGAGTGTTCCCCACATCAGAGTTCCCGGAATTCCCCTTTACATCAGAGGCTGCAGGATTCCCCCTTACAGTGCAAGGGCAATGCTGCAGACTCTGAAGTAAAGGGAACGCAGTGATATAAGTTGGTCTCTTGTCAACAGAGCCCCCCCCCCCCATATCAGAGTTCCCACTTAGATCATGATCTGCAGGGTTCCCCTTTACGTAAGAGTTCCCTTTCACTGTAAGTCTCTGATTTTCCTGAGTTTCCTGAGTTTCCTGCAGTCTCTGATGTAAGAGGGAACTCTGTGCTGGGTTATAGTAATCTGACCTTCATGTAAATGGAGAAATATGGTTTTTGACTTTTGTTTAACTTAAAGCGGTTGTCTACCCATTTAAAAAAAAAAAATAAATAAAAACCTGCAAGACAATAGCATAATGAGCTAGTATACCGCATACTAGCTCATTATGAAATACTCACCTTGGAACGAAGATCCGACTGGGCTGCTCGGTCCCCTCTGAGGGAGCGGACATCTTCCCTCGGAACTTGCTTCCGGGTACGCAGCTCCGGCGAGACGTCACACCCGCGCATGCGCGCGGGACCCGTCTTTCCGGCATGGTCCGGAACTATTGCCGGGACATACACGGCGCATGCGCCGGGACATACATGGCGCATGCGCCGGGACCTACACGGCGCCTGCGCCGTAATGCTGTAACAGCTTACAGAGGGAATATCTCCTAAACCGTGAAGGTTTAGGGGATATTCATTTTACCTACAGGTAAGCCTTATTATAGGCTTACCTGTAGGTAAAAGTACAAAATTTGGGTAGACAACCACTTTAAACACATTGCTAATAGCACTAGCTACGTAAAAAGGATATCGGGGAACTGGAGAAAGTGCAGAGAAGGGCAACCAAACTAATAAGAGGCATGGAGGAGCTAAGCTATGAGGAAAGATTAGAGGATCTGAATTTATTCTCACTTGAGAAGAGGAGATTAAGGGGGGATATGATCAACATGTACAAGTATATAAGTGGTCCATATAGTGAACTTGGTGTGGAGTTATTTACTTTAAGGTCATCACAAAGGACAAGGGGGCACTCTTTACGTCTAGAGGAAAAAAGATTTCATCTACAAATACGGAAAGGTTTCTTCACAGTAAGAGCTGTGAAAATGTGGAATAGACTCCCTCCAGAGGTGGTTTTGGCCAGCACAGTTGATTGCTTTAAAAAAGGCCTGGATTATTTCCTTAATGTAAATAATATAACTGGGTACTAACATTTTTAGGTAAAGTTGATCCAGGGTGAATCCGATTGCCTCTCGGGGAATCAGGAAGGAATTTTTTCCCCCGTTATAGCAAATTGGATCCATGCTTTGCTGGGGTTTTTTGCCTTCCTCTGGATCAACTGTGGGTGAAGGATTGTATATGGGATTATTTGGTTGTGTATGTGTGTGTATATATATATATATATATATATATATATATATATTTGTATATATATAAAAATGTTTTTTTTTTTTTTTGGTTGAACTGGATGGACTTGTGTCTTTTTTCAACCTGACTGACTAACTATGTAACTATATGCTTATAGTTTAAATATTAATATTTGCACTGTTTAGCACTGAAAACTGTCTTTTTGGGTACTTTTTTGCAGTGTCAGTAAAAAATGTGGCTCTGTCATTAAATGTCATGGTTTTTGCCAGTAAAAAAAACTGGTGCCGCTTGTAAATTTTGGCATCCTGCCAGCAAATTTCACTTCCGGGGGTTGGCAACACTGTTTAGTCGTATTTTAGTCATCTGAATTGTTTTAGTTTTAGGCATATTTTAGTCGACGAAAATCTCCAGTACATTTTAGTTGATTAAAATCTCCAGTATCATAAAAAAGATATTGCTTTTTTTAATGGGCAACCTTAAAATATCAAGAAACTGTAAAATCTATTGGTTGTAATGCCATTGCACATATTTCCTGAATATAAAAACGTTAACAGTTCTCTGTTAGCGATGAAAACAAGTATCAAGTAACATCTTGAGAAATAAAACCAAGTTTTGTAACCAAACTGATGGTGGTTACTGATCTAAGGGGGTGTTCTGTTTGGGGCAACCAATTGTATGAGGGTATTCTGATTGGCGTTTCTGATTTATGGGAGTACACTGATGTAAAGGGGCACTCTTATGAAGGCAGCTGATTTATGGGGGTACTCTTATAGGGGCAATTGATATATGAGGGCACACAAATGGGGGCAACTGATACATGAAGGTATTATGATTAGGGTTCTGGATTTATGGAGATACTTTGATGGGGACACCTGATGTAAGGGGACACTGTGATGGGGACACCTGGTGTAAGGGGGTACTGTGATGAGGACACCTGATGTAAAAGGGTACCTTGAGTGGGGTAACTGATCTAATAGGCGATATTCTTATGGAGATATCTTATATGTGGGGGCACACTGATGGGAGAAACTGATATATGAGGTTACTCTAATTGAGGTTCCTGATTTATTGGGTACTCTAATAGGGGCGCCTGATGTAAGGTGGTTCTGTTTTCTTTTACTTGAAATGTGGATGTGATTGGCCTACTTTTATGTTTTGTTAAAAAAAAATTTCATTTGTCTTACATCTTGTTTCTGCGAAAAATTGTTGTTTGTGGAAGTCCAGAATAAAAGCATAGCTCCCAACTTTTTGAGATGGGAACAAGAGACACCTATTAGAAAAAGTATGCCCCCTTAAAGGAGCATTATACAAAAAAAATGATCAATTAAACCCACAAGTGCTTTTTTTACCACTACTATTCCTTTATACTGGCTTTTGAAATGTACAAATGCAGCAATTTAGATATTGGATAAAAGGTTTAGCACTCGGAAACACTTTTTGAAAGATAAAAAGTACATTTTCCTTTATACTGGCTTTTGAAATGTACAAATGCAGCAATTTAGATATTGGATAAAAGGTTTAGCACTCAGAAATACTGTTTGAAAGATAAAAAGTGCATTTTATATACTATTATAGATCAGACCAAAATCAGGGACAAATGAGAAGGAAAGAGGGACAGAGGGACTTTGTTCCAAATCAGGGACAGTTGGGAGCTATGTAAAAGGGCACAGCCAGTAAACGTGAAAGTGCTCAGAGTAAGGAAGATCACAGAAAGGAGAAGAGGAGTGCCCAAAAGGCATAATCCATGGCTCAGAGAAGACTGGTCACTAAGGATGAGCTTGGGCTTGTTCGGAACCGGCTGCAGCTGCGCATCGGGGAAATGTCTCACTGTGATTAGCGCAGTGCAGGGTTCACTTCCTGGAGGGCTCGGGCACGTTTGGTTCTGTACAAGCCCGAGCCCATCCTTACTGGTCACTATGAACAGCTCCAAGGCCAAGACACCACTGGAAGCTCTGAGGATCAGCACTATACATCTACACTGATAAGAGGTAAAGCCTAATCTATTAACAATGTCTTTGCTACAAGTCACCCACCAGTATAGGCTCATAATCCAGACTACCTTCCAACTTGGTCCACTTACACTTCACTTCATTCTCCAGTATAGTTGGACAACATTACATTAATCCTCCATTCTACCAATACTTCAGGCCACCCTCTGGTCTGGTCTGCAAATACTACATATCACCAGTTGTCAGGGCCATATAGGGGGCTACAGGCAGTCAGCAGGGGGCACCAACAGAGGCTGTCTGTCGATAGGTGGGGGCTGTCAGGTCAGCTTTCCAGTGCCCCATCATTTCTAATGGCAGCCCAGCCTAGTCCTGTCATCTGTAGTGAAGTATTTTCTCCTTTTCACATTATTGGTCAACACAGCCGACACTGATCCATGAAGCCAGCCAACCACAGCTTCTTTCTAATGGCTGCTGCGAGATGGACAAGCGGGGAAGTTCTTTGCTGAATAATCCTTCTACCTCTGTATACTTGTTACTATTGTCTAGACCTGAGCAAGTAGTAAGGATCCACTCACACAGCAACAGACAGATGTTGCACACTATAATGCAGCAGTTTAGTGTGCAGAAGCTGTCCATTCTGTGTGCAGCCGAGGAGGAGAGGAACCCCAGCCCACCATTCTGGAGAAGGGGGTGCTACATAGTAACCCTAAAAACAGTTGAAGCATGTTTCTAAAGCTGAAGAAAAAGGGGTACACATGGATCGAAATGTACCTGGTTCCTGCTAACCTAGATGAATATTGATAAGTGTATTCCCAGCTTTTCTCTGCCTAGTGCACTAAGGCTCTATTCACACTAGTGCGACTCCAGAAATGCACTGGAAATCATGCAACTTAGATGTGACTTTGATCTGAGTTCACACTCCCTGTATCAAAATTGCATCAAAAGTTGCATCAAAGTAGTGCAGGCACCTTTTCAAAGTCATCAATAAAAAAACAGGGAATTAGTTGTGTGCTGCCACCTAGTGGTGGGTGAATAGAAATAAATAAATAAATACAGCTGCTGCTATCACCTATGTGTTCCCACATCCACAGCACATGTATTTGGTTTAAATGTGATAGCACTGCTAAATAACTCCTATTAAAAAGCACGAAAATAAGTAATAACTAAAAAGAAACACAATTCATAAAAAAGTGCAAGTGCCAATATAGATAGTTCGTAATAAATTTATTACGAACTGTCTATATTGACACATATACTTTTTTATGAATTGTGTTCCTTTTTAGTCATTTATGGTTTTTCGTGCTTCTTTAATAGGAGTTATTTAGCACATTTATACCAAATGCCTTTTTAAAGTCGCTGTTGCTTTAAGTCGCACCGATTTGAACGGGTGTCATTGAAAAGAATGGGTTGCGACTTGTCATGTGGTTTTGATATCCTAAGTCGCACAAGTGTGAATGGAGCCTCTAGGGTTGATGTACTAAAACTGGAGAATGCAAAATCTGGTGCAGCTGAGCATAGAATCCAATCTGCTTCTAACTTCAGCTTGTTCAATTAAGCTTTGATAATAAAACCTCTAAGCTGATTGCAGAACTCCACAGGATTTTGCAATCTGCAATTTTAGTAAGACCCCTTTCACACTGCAGCGCCGTGCTGTTAGCGGTAAAGCACCGCTCGTTTTTGTGGCGCTCTGTGTTTTAGCAGCGCTTTTTATCTGCTAGCGGGGTGGCTTTTTACCTTTAAAAAAGGTAGTCCCATTTTGCTGCGCTTCCAAAGTGCTTTTAAGGCGCTTTATAAGCGCTGCCCATTCAGTGCAATGGGCAGGGGCATTTTGGGAACGCTAAATACAGCGCTCCCAACCTGCCCTAAAGATGCTGCTTGCAGGACTTTTCTTAATGTCCCTGCAAGCGCACCGCCCTGGTATGAAAGCACTCACTGCACAGAATGGGAGGCGGTTTACAGGTGCTTTTTAGAGGCTATTTCAAGCGCTAAAGCGCCTGAAAACTGCCTCAGAGTGAAAGGGGTCTTAATCAACCCCTAAGCATCCCTGGAACTTTTTTTTGAAATGTTGGCATCTTAGATTGTAAGTAAAGTTGATCGCACCTCTGGAAGTCCGGGTTTGGCAGGTTCAGCCGAACTTTGGGACAAAGTCCGGGTTCGGGTCCGGACTTGACCCAAACTTTGACCTGGACCCCATTGAAATCAATGGAGACCCAAACTTTTAGGCACAAAAATGGCTGTAACAAAGTCCGGGGAAGTCCTAGAGGTCTGCAAAAGGAAGGAAAATGGGGGTAAGAGTTGGACAAATGCCCTACAAAGAAATGGGGATAGGGAAATAACTTAAAATCATTTTTAAACTAAAATCACATAACAAAAATCAAAAATGGAGGTGGATGTGGAGTTGGAGGTTGAGGAGGCGGTGAAAGTGGCGGTGGAGGAGGAGGAGGTAGCCAACACTGTTTTTTTTATTTTTGTGCAAGAAATCATCTCCAAGTTGTACAGGGAAAGTTTCCAGCTGTTGCTTTAAGGGAAAGATTATTGTTCTAAAATCATCTCTAAGTTGTACAGGGAAAGGTTCCAGCTGTTGCTTTAAGGGAAAGATTATTGTTCTAAAATCATCTCCAAGTTGTATAGGCAAAGTTTATTCTAGCCGCATAGAGCCTTATTAGTGTTATAAAATCATGTCCAAGCTCCATTCACTAAGTGTATTGTAGCCACATAGAGCCATATTAGTGTTATAAAATCATTGATTTTATAACACTAATAAGGCTCTATGCGGCTACAATACACTTAGTGAATGGAGCTTGGACATGATTTTATAACGCTAATAAGGCTCTATGCGGCTACAATACACTTAGTAAATGGAGCTTTGACATGATTTTGTAACACTAATATGGCTCTATGTGGCTATAATACACATAGTGAATGGCGCTTGCAGATGATTTTACAACAATAATCTTTCCCTTAAAGCAACAGCTGGAACCTTTCCCTGTACAACTTGGAGATGATTTTAGAACAATAATCTTTCCCTTAAAGCAACAGACTCTACCTAGTCCAGTCAGATCGTTTTGTGCAGCAGGATGAGGTGTGCAATCTGTCCCTCAAAGCAGCAGTACTAGTATCTCTCCCTCCCTCAAAGCAGCAGTACTAGTATCTCTCCCTCCCTCAAAGCACCAGTACTAGTATCTCTCTCTCCCTCAAAGCACCAGTACTAGTATCTCTCTCTCACTCAAAGCAGCAGTACTAGTATCTCTCTCTCCCTCAAAGCAGCAGTACTAGTATCTCTCTCTCCCTCAAAGCAGCAGTACTAGTATCTCTCCCTAGTCCACAATCAGATCTTTCAGTAATGCAGGATGAGATGTTCTGCAATCTGTCCCTCACAGAGCCAGCAGCATTCTCTCCCTAAACTATCCTGAGAGCATATGACATGCAGCACAGTGACTCCTGCCCAATATGGAGCCTGGGTCACATGGTGCACTGGCCAATCACAGCCATGCCATTAGTAGGCATGGTTGTGATTGTTTCTCAGGGAAAAGCAGTGAAACACTTGTTGATTGGCTGCCCTTGGCAGCTATTCAACACGTGTAATAAAATACCCGAACCCGGACTTTTTTTGAAAAGTCCGGGTTCGGGTCCGGGTCCCGGACACCCCAAAGTTCGGTACGGACCCAAACTTTACAGTCCCGGTTCGCTCAACTCTAATTGTAAGCTCTAACGAGCAGGACCCTCTGATTCCTCCTATATTGAATTGTATTGTAATTGTACTGTCTGCCCCCATGTTGTAAATCGCTGCGCAAACTGTCGGCGCTATATAAATCCTGTATAATAATAATAATAACTAAGATACAGCAATACAAACTGTCAGGTGTTTTAATCCACTCTATCCAAAACAAATAAAGCAAAAAAAGTTGTATTTTTACTTTAACCTCTCTGTGGGGTAATGAATGTAAAGGTTTTAAAGAACAAAGCAGCAGCCAGACATGACAGACTGTATTAGGAGGTTATTTATTTTAAAGTGCAAAAGTTTTAGCTGGAGTCCCGTGTAAAAAAAAATACACTGCTGTAAGGCCTTGCAACACAGTCACCTGTACAGAAACAAAGTCATTCCTGAAGGTCACACTGTCGGCCTGATGTCACTAAATTCACTTTCATTGCAGAATCAGGTTAGGCATTCTTCCTACCAGCAGAGGGTGCCGCTGCCTCTCCCCGCGTTATGGAGCCGCTCTTGTCCAAACTACGGTTTAGAGCGCAGGCGCATTGCTTGCTGTCAAAGAGGAGGATCTGCGCATGCTCAGTGCCGTCACCCTTCTTCATTCTCTCCCCGCCAAGGTGAGGCCCGGCATTGCAGTGTGGATGTGTGTTCGTGTACGGACAGTGTGAGAGCGGGCGGCGGGGCGGGAAGCCTGGCGGCTGGGTCGGGTGTGCGGGATGTGGTGTCTGTGGAGGGGTTAGTGCGGGTGGGCCCCGGGGGTGAGTGCACAGAGCGTGACCTTGTGCCCGTCCCTGGCTGGAGTTGATCAGCGGGCAGGATTCTGGTGGAGGGAGATCAGTAATGGGGAGGTCATTGTGCGGATTATGCTGAGCAGAGCCCAGGATCCTGTCCGTGTAGTGCTGCATGGAGCCGGTCTGGGAGGGGCCCATTCATCGTGGAGGGACTGTGCCCTGTTCTGTGTCAGCCCTCCTCGCCCCTCTCTATGCCAGCCCACCTCGCCCCTCTCCATGCCAGCCCACCTCGCCCCTCTCCATGCCAGCCCACCTCGCCCCTCTCCATGCCAGCCCACCTCGCCCCTCTCTATGCCAGCCCACCTCGCCCCTCTCTATGCCAGCCCACCTCGCCCCTCTCTATGCCAGCCCACCTCGCCCCTCTCT
>BLSH010529579.1:722203-735895 GCA_018402905.1 Glandirana rugosa
AAATGGTTTTTATACATCTTATATATTAGCCGGTTTTCCCTACTTATTTAAACAAAAAAATAAAAACCTATAAACCGCGCAATTGTCAGTTAAAGCGACGCAGCGCCGAATCGCAAAAAGGGCTCCGGTCCTAAAGCTGGAAATCCTTCCGGGGCTGAAGTGGTTAAACCCCCCTCCTGCCCGGAACAATTTTCAGTTTTCAGTGCTGTCGCTCTTTGAATGACAATTGCACGGTCGTGCAACGTTGTACCCAAACAAAATTTGCGTCCTTTTTTTCCCACAAATAGAGCTTTCTTTTGGTGGTATTTGATCCCCTCTGCGTCATTTCTGATCGCTGCTATAAACAAAAAAATTCGACAATTTTGAAAAAAAAAAATATTTTTTACTTTTTGCTATAATAAATATCCAAAAATAAAAAAACAAATTTATTCATCCCTTTTGGCCGATTATATATTCTACATATTTTTGGTAAAAAAAATCGCAATCGGCGTTTGTTGATTGGGTTGTGCAAAAGTTATAGCGCCTACAAACTATGGACATTGATTTATGGCGTTTTTATTTATTTTTTTTACTGGTAATGGCGGCGATCTGCGATTTTTATCGGTACTGCGATATCGGGGCGGACATGTCGAACGTTTTTGACACTTTTTTGGGACCAATGACAATTATACAGTGATCAGAAATTTAAATGTCCACTGATTACTGTATAAATGTAATTGGCAGTGAAGGGGTTAACCTGCAGGGGGCAGTGAAGGGGTTAACTATGTTCCCTGGGTGTGTTCTAACTGTGGGGGGGCGGGGTTGACAGGGGCGTGACAGATCTAACTGATCCCAGTGACAAGGATCAGTAGATCTGGCATGCCCCCCCTCACAGAACGGGGAACCGCCGTGTTTACTTCAGCGGTTCCCCGTTCCTCCTCTCTGTAAGAAGATCGCGGGTCTCTGGCAGACATCGGGTCCGCCCGACCCGCGGGCACGCTCCCGCAGCGTGCCGCTCGCGCCCGCGGGAGCGCGCCCAGCACGAGCCAAATGGGAGGACGTCTATAGACGTCCTCCCAGCATTTTAGAGCTGCGCTGTAGCCGTCATTCGGCTATGGCACGGATGGGAGGAGGTTAATCTGCTTTAAGGGACCCGAATCTGTATTTTTTTTTTTGGGTTAACAAACACTTTAAGGTTTTGTGGCTGACGTTTGGTAACTCGAACCTTAGCTCCCTCCACATATTTTTCATGGGATTAAGGTCTGGAGACTGGTTAGGCCACTACAGGACCTTAATGAGCTTCTTCTTAAGCCACTCCTTTGTTGCCTTGGCCGTGTGTTTTGGGTCATTGTCATGCTGGAATACCCATCCATGACCCATTTTCAATGCCCTGGCTTAGGGAAGGAGGTTCTCACCCAAGATTTGAAGGTACATGGCCCCGTCCATTGTCCCTTTGATGCGGTGAAGTTATTTTATCCCCTTAGCAGAAAAGCACCCCCAAAGCATAATGTTTCCAACTCCATCTTTGACGGTGAGAATGGTGTTTTTGGGGTCATAGGCAGCATTTCGCCTCCTCCTCCAAACACGATGAAGTGAGTTAATGCCAAAGAGCTTGATTTTGGTCTCATCTGACCACAACTATTTCACCCAGTTCTCCTCTGAATCATTCAGATGTTCATTTGCAAATTTCAGATGGGCCTGTTACCTTGCGGGCACTGCGTGATTTCAGTCCTTCACGGCGTAGTGTTACCAATTGTTTTCTTGGTGACTATGCTCCCAGCTGCCTTAAAATCATTGACAAGATTCTCCTGTGAATTTCTGGGCTGATTCCTCACTGTTCTCATGATCATTGAAATTCCACAAGGCGAGGCCTTGTATGGAGCCCCAGACCAAGGAAGATTGACAGTTGTGTCTCTTCCATTTGCGAATAATCGCACCAACTGTTGTCACCCTCTCACCAAGCTGCTTGGCTATGGTCTTGTAGCCCATTCCAGCCTTGTGTAGGTCTACAATATTGTCCCTGACATCCATGGACAGCTCTTTGGTCTTGGCCATGGTGGAGAGATTGGAATCTGATTGCTTGCTTCTGTGGACAGGTGTTTTTACAGGTGGTAACAAGCTGAGATTAGGAGCACTCCCTGTAAGGGGGTGCTCCTAATTTCAGCTTGTTACCTGTATAGAAGACACCTGGGATCCAGAAATCTTGCTTATTGAAAGGGGATCAAATACTTATTTTACTCACTAAAATGCAAATAAATGTATAACTTGAAATGCGTTTTTCTGGATTTTTTTGTTGATATTCTGTCCCTCACTTTTAAAATAAACCTACCATTAAAATTATAGACTGATCATTTCTTAGTGGGCAAATGTACAAAATCAGCAGAGGAGCAAATATTTTTTCTCTTACGTTCATTGACAGACGCAGCCTCTGTTCATGACACATGGGGTTTATGCACATCCTACTAGGAGTAGACTAGGCAAAAAGAAAAAAAAGCAAGCTGGCCCCTCCCAGGGGGCCGTCCTCACTCAGCATATAACCCCCCAGCTCCGCATAGCATATCAGTTTTTTTATGCCTAGTTCAAGGAGTTAGACCTGGTTCCCTGCTGGGATCTGCGGTTCCCCATTTTTCTTCCTTTTCTCAAGCTATCTGATGAAGACTGCTATCAAGTAGCCGGCTGGGGCATAGAGGATACCACGAACCCTGAAATTTCCCCAGCACGGCAGACCGATGCGAGCTACCCTTAGCTTTAGTGGGGTCCGGCTCATCGTACCTGTTCCGTGCGGGGGGGCTAGTGGGTGAACCCCACTTACGTCCGAGTGACCGGGCTGCGCTCGCATCCAGGGGTGTTCTGGCCGGCAGCATCCCTCCCCACCTGGGGGGAGGAAGGTCTGCTACCGGGTGGCTACCTGCTGCGCCCATCGGGAATGGTGAGTGACACCCCCCCTCTGGGGTGCGGGGGGGGGGGCGACTAGCGGTACCGTAAGTCCGGTGGAGGGTTATGGGGTCAAGGTTCCTGTACTCCCCGGAAGGGGGCTCTGTGGTCACAGGGACCCCCGTGGAGCTCTCAGATGGTGAACTGGAGCCCTCGGACGGTGAGGAAGACCAGGGGGCCTCGGTGGCGCGCAAAAGGGCGCTGGTGGCCTCCCCTGATCATCGATCTCCGTGAGTCATTGCGGCTGGACCAAGCCGGGGAGTCGCAGGAGACTGCCTGTGTTTGTGGGTCCTTCAAGCCGTCACGGACCCCTAAGGCATATCCTTATGTCCAATTTTTTGACCAGTTTGTGTATAAGGAATGGCAGCGTCCGCAGAATTCCTTTTTCACTGCCCAAACGTTTTTCTGTGTGCTATCCCTTTGAGGACAGTCTTTTGCAGAAGTGGGCATCCCCCGAGTGGAAGCTCTGGTGACTCGCCTGAATAGGGCGACGACCATTCCCTTGGAAGGGTCTCCAGCCTTTCGGGATCCGACCGATAGGTGGACGGAGGCGGTATCCAAGGCGTTGTGCTTGGTGGCAGGGGCGGCTATGAGGCCAGCTCTGGCGTCGGCCATGGTGGTACGGTCAGAATGTGCGACAGAATTGCACAATAATTTGGACTGCAGGTGCTCACCTGGGGCTTTACAGTGGGCTGACCACCTGATACAGGGTCTCCGGCACCTGTGTGACGCAGCCTTAGTCCTGCTCCCCATGCTGTCGAATATGTGTTTTTTTTTGCAGTCATTGTCTGACGGTTGCTGTGTTTGCTGAGTTGGTCGGGTGACCACACGTTCAAAAAGGGGCCTCACGCACCTTCCTTTTTCAGGGTGGTCGGCTTTTCGGGGCTCAAGTCGGGCCGACTCTCGGGTGGGGGGGCGACTTCTGGGGTTCGCAGACAGGTGGACTGCCCGCATTTCCGACCGGTGGAGTGGTGTCTTCCGGGTACAGGATAGAGTTCAGCACTCTATCCCCAGACAGGTTCTTCCCATCGAACTTGAGACTCCCACAGGGGCATCGAGAAGCTATTTTAGGGGCTGTTCAGACGCTGTCCGAACAAGGGGTGATTGTGCCGGTACCTCCATTGAAAAGGTTTCACGGCTTCTACTCAAACCTCTTTGTGGTGCCCAAAAAGGGTTGGGTCAGGCCAGTTCTGGATCTAAAAGCGCTAAATCACTTTGTGAAAGCGCGGAAATTCAGGATGGAATCTGTCCGCTCGGTTGTGGCCGCCCTTCACCAAGGGGACTTCATGGCGTCTCTGGATATCAGGGACGCGTATCTGCATGTCTCCGTTTGTCTCGGGCATCAGCGCTTCCTGCGTTTTGCGGTAGGAGACTTACATTACCAATTGGTGGCACTTCCCTTCGGTCTGTCCTCGGCTCCTCGGGTCTTCACCAAGCTGTTGGCTCCGGTGCTGGCCCTATTGAGGCAGAGAGGTATTGCTGTGGTAGCATACCTCGACGACATACTCCTGTGAGCGGAGTCTGCCTCGGCTCTGGAGGACAATGTTGCTATCACCATGGCCTCGTTGAGAGACTTCGGCTGGCTGATCAACCTGCAGAAGTGGACATTGACCCCGTCCTGTCGACTGGAATATCTGGGTCTAATACTGGACACGGAGCAGGCGAAGGTGTTCCTACCTCCGGCCAAGTTGCTGACACTACAAGCAGCGGTGCGAACTCTGCTGTCACGTCAGTGGTCCTCCTTACGTTTGTGTATGCGGGTGTTGGGGCTCATGGTCTTGGCCTTCGAGGCGATACCTTACGCCCAGAGACACACTCGGCTCCTGCAGCGAGCGCTCCTGTTACGGTGGGACAAGTCTCCGTGGTCCCTGGACCAGCTGATCAAATTGGATCATCAGACCAGGGGGTCATTGACCTGGTGGCTTCGGGCCCCGGCCTTGACGTTGGGGAAGTCATTTCTCCCCCTGATTTGGTCAATAGTCGCGAGGGACGCCAGCCTAACAGGCTGGGGAGGGGTCCTGGGGCAGTTGTCTGCTCAGGGCCGTTGGTCGGTACAGGAATCTCGCATTCCGATAAATGTACTGGAGCTGAGGGCAATCAGGCTCTGTCTCTCCCACTGGTCGTCAAGGATGCGCGGCCTCCCGGTTCGGGTTCAGTCGGACAACGCCACGGCGGTGGCGTATGTGAACCATCAGGGCGGAACAAGGAGCTCGGCAGCAGGTGCGGAATCGGCTCACATTCTGAGATGGGTAGAACTCCGCCAATCTCCGCCATTTACATTCCGGGCATAGAAAACTGGCAGGTGGACTTTCTCAGTCACCAGACACTGGATCAGGGGGAATGGTCCCTACATCCACATCCAGAGGTGTTCTGCCAGATTTGCCACAGGTGGGGCACGCCAGACGTGGACTTAATGGCGTCCAGGTTCAATCACAGGGTTGCAGGCCTTTGTGTGCAGGACAAGGGATCCGTTGGCGGTGGCCACGGACGCACTAGTCGCACTTTGGACCCGGTACAGGCTTCTGTACGCCTTTTCTCCTCTCAAGCTTCTACCGCGGCTCCTGCGCAATATACAAGTGGAGGGAATCCCTACAATCCTGGTGGCCCCGGATTGGCCTCGGCGCCCTTTGTACGCCGACGTGGTGCGGATGGTAACAGATGTTCCCTGGCGGCTCCCGCTTCACGAAGATCTGCTGTAACAGGGACCCATCCTGCACCCTGCCTACCCTCGCTGATTTTGATGGCTTGGTTATTGAGTACCAGGTGCTGTGGGATAGGGGTGTTTTCTGACTCCGTGTTCCCTACCATGCTTAAGGCGCGTAAGTGTACGTCGTGCAAGATATATCATCGTACCTGAAAGGCTTATATTGCCTGGTGTGAGGCGGGGGGTTGGAACCCCTGCTCTTTCACTATATCCCGGGTGCTGGCCTTCTTGCGGCAAGGCCTGGATAACAATTTGCCATTGAGTGCACTCAAGGGTCAGTTTTCGGCTCTGGCGATTCTTTTTCAACGTCCGTTAGCTACGCTTTCTTTGATGCGTACATTTGTACAGGGTGTACGTCCTGTAGCTCCTCAGGTACGGTCGCCGTTGGCACAGTGGGTCTAAAAATTTGTACTTCTGTTCTGCGGAAACCGCCATATGAGGAAATCAAGGATATTCCCTTACAATTGCTGTCACAAAGGGTTGCTTTTTTGGTGGCCATTACATCCGCTAGGCGGGTGTCTGAGTTGGCGGCTTGTCATGTAGGTCTCTCTACTTGGTACTTCATATGGTTAAGGCGGGGCTGCAGCTTCTTTCGGAAGTCTGATGCTTTGTTTGTACTGATGGAAGGACCGCGCAAAAGGTCTGGCGGCCTCGTCAGCTACTCTGTCCCATTGGATCGGGCAGACAGTGACCTATGCGTATACTGTTGGGGGCAAGAACCCCCTTTTCCGGTCATGGCTCATTACACCAGGGCGATTGGCACTTCCTGGGTTTTCAGACACCAAGCCTCGGTGTCTTAAGTGTGCAAAACGGCTACATGGGCCTCGGTGCACACTCTTGTTGTTAAATTTTACGAAGATGATGTGTCAGCATCAGCGGATGCTGCTTTTGGCCGCAAAGTTTTGCAGGCGGCGGTATAGGCGCGGCTGGCGCCTCCTGAGAGGATTCTGTTGGGTACAGTTGTTATTGCCTGACACTCTTGTTTGACACTGCTTTGGGACGTCCCCATGTGTCATGAATAGAGGCTGCGTCTGTCAATGAACGTAAGAGAAAATAGGATTTTATTAAGAACTTACCGTAAAATCCTTTTCTCTGAGTTCATTGACAGACGCAGCACCCACCCCTCTGTGTTGCATTTGTACGGCTTGTTACAAATTCATATGCTATGCAGAGCTGGGGGGTTATATGCTGAGTGAGGATGGCCCTCTGGGAGGGGCCAGCTTGCTTTTTTTCTTTTTGCCTAGTCTACTCCTAGTAGGATGTGCATAAACCCCATGTGTCATGATTAGAGGCTGCGTCTGTCAATGAACTCAGAGAAAAGGATTTTACGGTAATTTCTTAATAAAATCCTATTTTTCCCTCACTGTATATACTGTGTGTATATTATTTATTTTATTTGCTACTTCAGCTGAATACGCACTATACAATTTTGTTTAGATTTTTTTCCTTCAGATTTACCAAAACCATATAATATGAGGTCAAACCTTAAGAGTTTCAATTTGTATGTAATCAGATAGGCCCTACATGGTTTTGGTAAAGGAAATCAGACAACAAAAGTTGTATAGTGTGTATGGGGTTTTCCTGTTAGAGGGTAGCTGTGCTCATCCTCCATGGTCCCACTGTTTGTAGGAATATAGCCACCTTCTCTTTCCCTCTTCCAACTCAGACTATGGGATTTGTAGTGTGCAAAGACCAGTGCACATTACTGCGAATGCAAATAACATGCACTGCCAAACAAATGGAAGTGATGGGAGAAAAGGAGAGGTTTGGAAGCTCATTGAGGACCGCAGAAAGAGGCAGAGAAATGCGGGCCAGTAAGTATTGGATCTGTTTGGATTGTTTTTGGACAATAAGTGTCACTTAAGGTTCATGCAAATGGACTTTTTAGGTATCTGCTATGTCTAGGGTACATTCCGTGGCACTTTCCCATGCCTTGGGAGCCACGGGTGACACGTCTAACCTGCTCTTCAATGTTTCTTTGCAGTGGTGTTTTGCCATGCATGCATGTGTAATGAATTTCTTGAATGCAAAATTTGGTATTCAAGAAAACCCTCATATGCACATGTGTGGGTCTTGTAAACACCAATGCAAGGAAGCCCATGCTCCCTGAGTGCAGGCAAACACTGGGAAACGTATGCTAGGCATAAATAAATCCTTTTTTTTTCGTTTTGAAAAGAGTGGTGAAGGATTAGAATACCTGCTGGGGTTTTGTTACTGCTGTGTCACATTTAGGGAGATTCGCACTATTTGTCCTGGTAACCCCTAACCCCAGGACTGAAAGTGAGGGGAAATCCAAAATCATCAAACCAGGAATAGAGGGGGACTCTTCCAATGGGGGCGTCTCTCACTGTGAAAAAGTGGCAAAGGGATACAAAAAAAAAATTCCTGGCAGTTGGTTTACATAAAACTGAAAAATAGTTTGGCTTTAGAATATACTTGAACTTTACAGTATAACTAAAGGCAAAACCTTTTTTTTTTTTGTTAAGGACAGAGTGGGAGGAGTTAGAACACCTATTAGGTTTATATTGCTGTCTGTGCCCCCGTTAGGGAGATTCACCCTCTCTAGTTGTCCTGTTTACCATTATCACTAAGGATTAAAGTATAACTAAAGGGAAAATGATTTTTTTTTTTTGTTTTGGATAGAGTGGAGAGGGATTAGAGCCCCTGTGAATTTTTATTGCTGTCTTTGCCCCGTTAAGGAGATTCACCCTCTCTATTTGTCCTGTTTATCATTATCATTGAAAGTGAAAGTAAAAAGAAAACCCCAGATTTTGGGTTGTCCCCAAAAAAGTAATAGATGGGAAATCTTCCAATGTGGACACTATTTCTGTTGAGCTGAGGGTCCCCAAGAAATTCCTTTAATTTGCAGAGATTTCCCTCTCACTTCCTGTTTAGCTATGGGACAGGAAGTGAAGGGAAATCTCTGCAATCGGACAGAGATGGCAAAAAAAATTGACAGGGGTTATAACCATTCCTTGCTCTATCTAAAATGAAAGAAAAACTTTTGCCCATAGTTCTACTTTAAGTGAAAGAAGATACCACATGTTTGGTTGTCTCCAGATCTGTAATAGATTGGAAACCTTCCAATGGGGACACTGGTGTAGGTGACAACCAGAGATTTTCTCACTTTGCAGGGATTTCCCCTAACTTCCCGCTTTTGCTAGGGGAAATGAATGGATATCTTCCCGATAGGAAACCGATGGCAAAAAAAAAACAAAACACTGACATAGATTATAATAACCCTTCCTTAACCACCTCCCACCCGCGCTATAGCCAAAACACAGCTACAGGGTGGGCCTTAATTGCTGGGAGGGCATCCATGTAAGTCCTCCCGAGAATGCACCGCCTGCGCAGTGCTCTCTGTGAGCAGTGAGTCAATGAGACTCGGCTAATCACAGATTGGAGTATGGGGCCGTTCCCGACCCCTTACCATGTGATCAGATGTCAGCCAATGACAGCTGATCATGTGATGTAAACAGAAGATCGTAATCGGCTTTTATTAGAGATTGGGAGGAGAGAAAAAAAACTGATTGCTGGCTTATGTCAGAGGGATATTCTCATACACAGAGAGCCACTGCTGCTATGCAGAGCCCACCAGTGTCACCTATCAGTGTGCCCATCAGTGCTGCCCACCAGTGCCACATATCAGTGCCTCATCATCAGTGCTGCCCTTCAGTGCCACCTATCAATGCCCACCAGTGCTGCCCTTCAGTGCCACCTATCAATGCCCACCAGTGCTGCCCTTCAGTGCCACCTATCAATGCCCATCAGTGCTGCCCTTCAGTGCCACCTATCAATGCCCACCAGTGCTGCCCTTCAGTGCCTCATCATCAGCGCTACAAAATTTTATAACAAACTATGAAAGCTTTTTTTTTTCAAAATGTTCTGTCTTTTTTCCGTTTTTTTATTAGCAAAATATAAAAACCCAACAGTGATTAAATACCACCAAAAGAAAGCTCTATTTGTGTAAAAAAAATGATAAACATTTCATATGGGTACAGTGTAGCATGACTGCACAATTGTCATTCAAAGAGTGACTAGAATAAGATCAATTCCGCGCTTAGGATAATACAAATAAATAAATTATGTTATTGGGACTGCTGCCCTCCTAATTTTCCAAATTAGGAAATAAGGATAAAAATAGTAAATAACAAGGAGATGGCGCTGTCCCTGTGGGCTGTATATAAAACCACTAAACAACAGTAAGATGCATAAAAACTGGGGTACTTAGAGAATATTATTATAAAGTGACATCATGTGCAATGCATATATAAAAAAACAAAACCAATGAGTGATAGGATAAGAATATATAAAACAGTGAATGAGTGTCAATAGCGAGTACGTCCGTTACGTCACGTCCGGTTTTGATGGTTTGCAGAGGTGGAACGCAAGCCGAGGAAAGGGGAAGAGATTCTGCTCCTTACTCAAACAGCAGCCGCGGCTACTTACTTGTTGTTACCACCAACTTTGTATTAGCCGTAAAACCAACTACCTGGATGTATATTTGAAACTTTTAACACTGAATTAATAAACTTATTAAAACGGAGTTACACTATTTGGAATTTTTCTTCTTATTCACATACTTCATCGGAGGGAGCCCCTTATACCGGGGATCACCGTTCCTGACCACACACTGTCCAATCTAGGACCGAGGATTGGAAGCTGGATCGGTTGCATGCGTGTTACCCCTGCAGGGGTGTAAAGCTCTGGTGAGTGGGGGCACAGGAGGGGGAGCACGTGTGAAAGTCACCCTTTTGGAAACGCTGTTGGAGCACTGCAAAGTCACCTAATACATGCCTTGATTAATACTGTGGATGGTTCTGTTGAAGAGCATTTTTCTAACTTTTGTGCTGGGGATTTTCTGAACTTCATTGACACATATTTATTAGAAAAAAAAAATTCATATGTTTATTTTATATATTTTAGACACTTCATAGAGGAATTACACATTTTGACCTTTTGTGCTGTGGACGTTTGGACTCTATTGACACTCATTCACTGGTTTATATATTCTTATCTTATCACTCATTGGTTTTTTTTTTATATATGCATTGCACATGATGTCACTTTATAATAATATTCTCTAAGTACCCCAGTTTTTATTCATTATACTGTTGTTTAGTGGTTTTATATACATCCCACAGGGACAGCGCCATCTCCTTGTTATTTACTATTTTTATTCAAAGAGTGACAGCGCTGAAAGCTGAAAATTGGCCTGGGCAGGAAGGGGGTGAAATTGCATGGTAAGCAAGTGGTTAATATATGAGATATAAAACCAGTTTTTTTAATCCATAATTGTGATAATAAAAGGCTGTTTTATATTTCCATAACATACATCTTTGTGGCACTTGAAATGTATGGCTGCAGCCTGTACTGACCTGATCCCCCCCAGGGGAGGGCTGGGCCAGGGGGGCAATTGCCCCCCAGGCCACCCTTACTTACATTCAAAATGGCAGCTCACACTTTTTTCTTCTTGTGGAGGAAGGAAGCAGGGGCGCAGCCACCAACTAACTGCAGGCAAAGGGAGGGGAGGGGGGGGGCATCCAGGGCCAACTGTGCTGATGGGCACTGGTGAGCCTGCATTTATGGGCACTGATCAGGTTGCATTTGATAGGCACTGGTGAGGCTGCATTGATGTGCACTGATGAGGCTAAGCTGATGGGCACTGATGAGGCTGCATTGGTGGGCACTGATGAGCTGCATTGATGCATTATTTTTGTTGCCATTAACATTAAATTATGTTACCACATTGAGTCATATTTGTCTTGCTTCATAACATCAATATCCATTCTAAAACCAGGTGGGCATGGATGGTGAGCTGATTCAGTGGTTCAATGGGCCACTTGACTGGACTTGCCCCCCAGGCCTAAGGCTGTCAGCCCTCCCCTGCCCCCCCCAATCAATGCTGCTGCAAAGAAAAATCCCAGTTACATAATGATGTACGCACAGCTGCACTTCCGCAGTGTGACCAGCAGGGCCCGCTCTGCACCAATTCACACCCAGTTTTCATGCAACCTGATGATGGAGGAACGCCACGCCCTCCAATCTCAGCCATATCACTTAGGACCGCCCTATCCTCTAAACATGTATCGCAATCTCCGCCCCCAGAGTTGTCATTTGTTAGCCCCTCCCGAATCCGCTGACAGTCAGCTGGCGGCCGTGTACGTCACGAGGCTGGCGTGTGCCCCGCCCATGGTGTTCTCGCGAGAGTTGTGTGTCGGGGCGCTCGCGCGCTGCTGTCGGTCGCTGGCTGAGGAGAAAGGCTCGGCGACTCGGTGGAAGCGGAGACCCGGATCGGTAAGACACCCGGTTACCGGGAAATGGTTCACGTGTAACACATGCGCTATCTGTCACTAGCTGTATGGGCAGCATTCGCTCGCAAATACCCTAGAGACTCAAAGGGCCCAAACTTGGGGCCCGCCCCTTTGACAGAGGCAAGAGGGAGAGAACCAATAGGAGGTGCCAGACTGAAACGTGACGTGGGGCTGAACCAATAACAACTTACTGGGAGGCGGGCTTAAGAGCAGGCCTGGGACAGCTTGTAGGACTGTACAGACTCGCTGTCTATACTTCCAGCCAACACTGTCTGATCACACCCTGGCCTGTCTGTATGTCTGGCCGGCCTGCCGGGGGCCGCTCCACCACTTCCCTCCATAGACATGCATGGGGGCTACAGCTGTCTGGGCGCTGAGCCTGCTCCACCCTAGGTGGTATTCTCTGCTGCCAACACTCACTGCTTATTGGCTCAGCACACTCTACTCTGTGACTGTGCCTCCACCCAGTGTGCCTGCTCTGTCCTGGTGGGTGACTGTGCCTCCACCCAGTGTGCCTGCTCTGTCCTGGTGGGTGACTGTGCCTCCACCCAGTGTGCCTGCTCTGTCCTGGTGGGTGACTGCACCTCCACCCAGTGTGCCTGCTCTGTCCTGGTGGGTGACTGCCTCCACCCGGTGTGCCTGCTCTGTCCTGGTGGGTGACTGCGCCTCCACCCAGTGTGCCTGCTCTGTCCTGGTGGGTGACTGTGCCTCCACCCAGTGTGCCTGCTCTGTCCTGGTGGGTGACTGTGCCTCCACCCGGTGTGCCTGCTCTGACCTGGTGGGTGACTGCCTCCACCCGGTGTGCCTGCTCTGTCCTGGTGGGTGACTGTGCCTCCACCCAGTGTGCCTGCTCTGTCCTGGGGTTTGACTGTGCCTCCACCCGGTGCTGCCTGCTCTGTCCTGGTGGGTGACTGTGCCTCCACCCGGTGTGCCTGCTCTGACCTGGGGTTTGACTGTGCCTCCACCCAGTGTGCCTGCTCTGACCTGGTGGGTGACTGCGCCTCCACCCAGTGTGCCTGCTCTGTCCTGGTGGGTGACTGCGTCTCCACCCAGTGTGCCTGCTCTGTCCTGGTGGGTGACTGCGTCTCCACACAGTGTGCCTGCTCTGTCCTGGTGGGTGACTGCACCTCCACCCGGTGCTGCCTGCTCTGTCCTGGTGGGTGACTGTGCCTCCACCCAGTGTGCCTGCTCTGTCCTGGTGCGTGACTGTGCTTTCATTCAGTGCTGAATATTTTGTGTGAATGTGCTTCCATCCATTGTTGTCTGCTCTGTCCTGGTGGGTGACTGTGCCTCCACCCGGTGCTGCCTGCTCTGTCCTGGTGGGTGACTGTGCCTCCACCCGGTGCTGCCTGCTCTGTCCTGGTGGGTGACTGTGCCTCCACCCGGTGTGCCTGCTCTGACCTGGTGGGTGACTGCGCCTCCACCCAGTGTGCCTGCTCTGTCCTGGTGGGTGACTGCGTCTCCACACAGTGTGTCTGCTCTGTCCTGGTGGGTGACTGCGTCTCCACACAGTGTGCCTGCTCTGTCCTGGTGGGTGACTGCACCTCCACCCAGTGTGCCTGCTCTGTCCTGGTGGGTGACTGTGCCTCCACCCGGTGTGCCTGCTCTGACCTGGTGGGTGACTGCGCCTCCACCCAGTGTGCCTGCTCTGTCCTGGTGCGTGACTGTGCTTTCATTCAGTGCTGAATATTTTGTGTGAATGTGCTTCCATCCATTGTTGTCTGCTCTGTCCTGGTGGGTGACTGTGCCTCCACCCGGTGC